>CAUYTI010073094.1:0-29987 GCA_963575145.1 Galago senegalensis
CTGTGGTCCCAGCTACTTGGGAGGCGGAGGCAAGAGACTCGCTTGAGCCCAGGAGTTGGAGGTTGCTGTGAGCTGTAATGCCACGGCACTCTACCCAGGGAGACAGCTTGAGGCTCTGTCTCAAAAAAAAAAAAAAAAAAAGTCAGGCAGTAGGGCAAGAGCCCAGAGTTTGTGGAGGAAGGTCAGTGAAAAAAGTTGAAGTGATTACAGATGATTAAAAACATGTTACAGATGTTTAATATTCAGTTTTAACTTGTTGATGCTATTATAAAATCTCCATCACTGCAAACCCTCAGTAAAGTCTGGTATATGTCTGAAGAACTTGTGAGACTTTTAAATGTAATCCTTGAAAAGGACCTATGTTCTTTGACCATACTGGTGGGTAGGAATGAACAAAGACCACCCAAATGAGAACAAATAGAGGCTGTTTGTTCAGAGCTTGCAATAGCAAGGGACTGAGCAACCACCACTTGCATTTGACAGAGACTCAGGTAAGGATGGCAGAGCCTTATAATGCAACAAGGGGAAGACTTCAGGTGAGCCCTGATGGAGACTATTGGCAGGGGGGATCTGGAGGTGGGCTAACAAGAGGTAGGATTGGTTAGGGGAGCATATTTTGTTTTCTTTCTGGTTGGCCTTAAGTTGGAAGCGAAGGAGGGTACAAGAAACAGTGCAGCTGTCAGTTGTTGACCAAATTCTCACCATTCTGGGTTGATTGCTGCTGGGTTGCGGTTTGCCTTCCCTGCCGATTCCTTCAGAGGCCGTGGGTCAGAGTTCTAATGTGTTATTTGGTCTGGCCACTGACTCTTTGTATATTAAGTCTTTTCAGAAGCAAATAGCAGGAGAAGCCAAAAAGCAAGATAAGAGAATAAGTGAGATAGAAGCTCTGTGTTAGCATGGGAAAGTAAATAAGCCTCTGTGAATTCCTAGACATATTGAAAAAGACATGAAAGGTTATATTTTAAACTCAAGTTTGGGTTAACCTCAGTTGATAACTAACTAGGATACAAAAGCAAGTTAGGTTCTTTTTTTTTTTGAGACAGAGCCTCACGCTGTCCCTCTGGGTAGAGTGCCATGGCATCACAGCTCACAGCATCCTCCAACTCCTGGGCTTAAGCAAGTTTCCTGCCTCCGCCTCCCAAGTAGCTGGAACCGCAGGTGCCCACCACAACGCCCGGCTATTTTTTTGGTTGCAGCCATCATGGTGGTTTGGTGGCCTGGGCTGGATTTGAACCTGCCACCTTAGGTGTATGTGGCTGGCCCCTTAGCACTTGAGCCATAGGCACTGAGCCAGCAAGTTAGGTTTTGTTTTAAAGAAATTGGTGTTTGTAGCACAAATTAATACTTTTATAGCTTTCAAACTTTTTTTACACTTTATATTAAAGGGTAAATTAGTATGATTAGAGTTATGGCAGTGATTTAAAAAGTGGCCCCAGGAAAATTTTTTAATGATAGTAAAACCTCCATAGTTGACCACCTCCTTAAGTTGTCCTTATCTATTTTTTTATTAGATCATAGCTGTGTACATTGATACTGTCATGGGGTACAGTGTGCTATTTTTATATACAATTTGAAATATTCTCATCTAACTGGTTCCTAATTTTTATAGATCGGACATGCACCATATATACATGTGTCAGTACAATAGGTCTAGTTCCTTATGTTGACTAGTTATAGTCCTGTGGGTGGTCTACTTATAAAGGTTCTACTCATATAATCTTAATAAGGGCCTTTTATAAACCATCTCTTTAAAGCTTATTACATGAAATGAAGATGGAACAGGCCGCCAACCATGTCTGGGGTTCCTTACCTGTGCAGGGCATTGTTTCACTGTTTAGACAGCAAGATATCACTGGGTTTTCTGGACCTTTATCAGTATAGGTATACCAGTAGGTGTTTGTTGTCACCTAGCTAGTTCATCAGATGAAACAATGGGCTTCAAAGTTAGATAGTGGTTTTTCCTTCCTGCATTTGAATTTTGGAAGAAAAAAAGTGTTATTTTGGGTTATATTTTAAACAACATTTTGTGTGCTTTGATGTAACTGGGATGTCAGAGGGGTGGTTTGTATAGTAGATTGACCCATTTTGAGTGTATTTCTAAAAATAACCAAGATTAACTGTCATAGTTTTTTGATGAAACATTAGAATTATGTGTCTCTTTTTTCCCCCAACATTTTGATTGTTGGTTAGCTTAAACGTAAGTAATTAGCACTGGCTTATACATATTAAGTTGGTAGTTTAATGCCAACGTATGCCAATCAGATTTTGTGTTATATACAAAAGTTACATTTATAAACCCTGAAAGTTTTCAGAAATTACTATTTTGATTTTCATAAGAGTCACCTTGATCTCAGGACTTTTTCAGAGTTAAATGAGCTTGGTGATGTATTAAATGTCATAGGGAATTTAAATCCAGGATAAATTTAGCTGTTGATGTTTTTACTCTCCTTTGATGAGTGACTCTGTCCATGGAAAAAACATAGATGGTGATTGGTATCAGTTTTGTGTTGATAGAGATTTGAACCAAGTCTTCCACATGCTTTCTTTTAGGTAATTGATTATATCCTTCCACCCTTGGTCTCCCTGGTTCAAAGCCAAAATGGTAAGTGTGACTGTACTAGCAAGAATTGCATCAGTTCCATACTCTGTTTTCATTCTGTCTTGATGTAGTCACATTCCTGGTATTTCTTTTTTCTTTCAAGTGGAATGGAGACTCTTCAGCTTGCGGTTGCTCTCAGAAACCACATGTCTACTGGTGAACCAGGAGGTTGGGGAAGGGGAGGAGGCAGCCAGTGATTCTGACAGCAATCTGATGGCCCTCCTTAGAGATGTCTTACTTCCCCAGTAAGTATCGTGCAGCTGTACTCTTGCAGAGAAGGGTAGAATGCCCAGGAAGTTTGTTTCAAACCAGATTTTATGATGGCGTCAGAGTCTCAGTGTCTTTGTATTTATGCACACATGCTTGTATTCTCTTGATAAAAGAGGTCTAGAAACAGAGGCAGTAACTGTTACACTAAGGAATCTCAGTCTGTCTTCAAAACATCCAGTCAGAGTTTAATCTGTTTTGTGCCAGGTCATGACTTTGAAGTTACGCAGATTAAGGGTATTCCTGGCTCAAGGGGTAAAGTTTATGATTCAAGATCCGTTATCAAAAGACTACTGGCACAGAAAATTGAGACTTTCCATGGCTTTACTCAGAAATAATAGAGATCGAAGGACGTCTTCCTTTTCCCCCAACCCCACTCTTGGAATGGAAATTAGATTTATTTACAGATGGAGTTTTGGTGGGGGAGGGATGGGTTAGGTAAGGTGGTAGAACCAGGTACTAAGTTAACAGAAAGGGGTTTCTTTTTTCTTTTACTTCATTGCTTACATAGCAAATCTACAGCAGGATAGTTACTGAGACCACTCAATGTAAACACTCAAAACTCCAAAATGGTACTTTATGTGATTAGAGAACACTGTCACTTTTTTAATTTGTTAACTTACTTTTTTTGAAGACCCTATGTCCAAATATTTCTCAAAGTAATTTAAGCTTTAAAAAAGTATATGTCATACATCACTCTCAAAGACTTTATACAAAATTGGTTGAGGAAGGTAAGGCACCTTTTCCTAAGTGTGCAGCTGTTCTGTGTCAAGCCTCCCACTGCCCGAGGAGGCCGATCTTGTCTGGCTGAGGCTTGACCTGTGTAGCGGTTTGATTTGTAGGACCAGCCTCTTGGTTTTTTCATTTTTTTTTTCCTTTCTACACTTCTGCAGTTGCTTTCAGAGAGATCACTGATAATGAATATGTACAGTAAGAATACTTTTGAGTCTTTCCAAAGTAAGAAAATTGTTTTCTATATGAAAAAATTTTTAAACTTTGTCATATGGAGCTTTCTCAGTGATTAAGTATCAGTGTCAGTTGTATTTGTTATATACGAGTGTGTACGTATATAGTTTACACTCATGCAGGTTCAGTAAAAGATTAAAGCATTCTCCAGTGGGATTACTTACTTCTTTTAATGCCATCTTACATTTGTAAACTTTCACATACAATTGTATCCATCTTTCTGATAAGAAAATGCCTAAAAATACAGTTTTAGCATAAAATGTGATATTTAAAAGGTTTTTTTTTTTGATATCTGGTATCTAAAGACATACAGAGAATCATTTTTCAGAACCTAAGAAGTGCTCCCACAATAATAGGGACTGGATCTACTCCAATGGGACTTCATAGTTTAGTAAGCACTTAACAGCTCTGCAAAGCTGAAATAAAATTTCTTTACATCTGATGTCTCGACCCAGTTTTGGAACAGTTTGTAAAATTAAAAAGTCTTCAAATTCGGTGCTCCTCTGTTATTCATTTGAGCTGGAATAAATAATTATTTTCTTTACCTTTTCCAGAGAAAGAGGATCAGACAGGAAAATGTACATGTAAACCACATAGCAGTTCAGGAGCATAAATAATGTAGATGAGTTCAAGTTTCTGTTAAACAACTTGAAGTGCATTTCAGATAATGGTATGGGATTTATGGGATGAGATATGGAAGGTTTTCAAAGCTTTTGGGCTGTTGTTGTGAAGCACATGTTTTGGCTCTCTGAATTTCAGTCTCTAGTCCCTAGTTCCCTCATCTACATCACAAGGATAATAGTACCTATCTCAGAAGATAATTGTGAAGATTAAATAGGATACTTCTTATAAAACACTTAGGGCAATGTGTGGGGCATAGTACACGCTTGACAGATGTTTAGCATCACTGCTGTTATCATTAGGCTCATTCTTCCAATCCTTTCTAGTAATCTTTAAAATGAAGATTTTAATAGTGCGTTCTCTATAGATCTGAGGTGACTGTCAAAACAGATGATGTTTATTGTGCCTACCTGGCAAGTATAGTAAGGGCTCAATAAATGTCATTTAAAATTTTTAAAAAATGAAGTAAAAGTAATGCATTCATCTAACTTCATCTAAATGAAATATAAGTAATGCATTCATCTAACTCTGGAAAACTAGGGCCTTGGCAAGGAGTTTGGTCTTTGAAGATAACTCTTGGTAATTATACGTTTGGAAATACCAACAATGGAAAATTCATATTCTCCATTGAGTATGTAAATATGATAGCTTAAGAATTATGAAGTTTTTAGAGTTCGTGGGAACTCACTTCAGTTTGGCCAGTAGACATAGTGATGTTGATAATTTTGTTAAAGTTTTAATCCTCCTTTAACCTTAAATCATACTTTAGATAAAGCTAATGTGACGGTCTTTTCATGCACTTATAGAGCGGCCTCCCCAGTTTTTGCACAAAAATATTAGTCAAGACTATTTTATTTGCAAGTGATAACATCCAACTCAAGTAAACTTAGAAAATACATTGCTTATGCAACTGAGAAGTCAAAGACTTGTGCTGGCATCAGCTATAGCTGGGTTCAGGGGGTGGATTTATGTTTACAGCCTCTGTGTCTTTCTCATCATCTCTGTATTCTGCCTGCATCTACATGGCTTTGTTCTGAGTTATGCTCCTGTGCTCCTTCCACTTGGTGGTTAAATGGCTCTCACAGCAGTGGGGGGGTGGGAGGGGGTCCCAGAGAAAGGGCAGGTGTCTTTTCTATTAGTTCTGGCAAAATTCCCAGGAAGAACAATAATTTAGTTACCATGTAATACCTGTATTCCAGGTGCTTATTAGCACTGGTGTGTAATGAGAATAAAAAATCAGCAAGAAAACACATCCGTATTAGTGTTTTCCAGAGCTACTGAACAAATAGGCTATGTGTGTGTATATACAAAATAGAGATTTACTGTAAGGAATTGGCTCACACGTTTTTGGAGACTGAGAGGTCCTAAGATCTGCTGGAGACCCACTGGAAACAGGCGTAAGGCCGAAGAGCCAAAGTTTCAGTTCTAGTTCGAAGGCAGGGAAAGACCCATGTCCCAGTTAGAGGCAGTCAGCCAGGAGGAGTTCCCCTGTACTCAGCCTTTTCACTCTGTTCAGGTTTTCTGTTGGTTGGCTGAGGCCTGCACATATTAGGGAGGACAATCTGCTTTACTCAGCATGCTGATTCAGATGCTACTCATCTAAGAGCACTTCACAGACCCAACCCGAAGAGTGTTCAACCAAAAGTCTGGGTCGTCTTGGCTCAGTTGAATTGGCACGTAAAATTAAGTGTCACATCATAAATACCATGAAAAATAGCTTACTATTTGAAGTAATACATTAAAACAATTCCTTGTTTGCAATGTGCATGATTTATATTCTGAAGAGGTAAGCTTTCAACTGCGAGGTAAACGTTAGTCGTAACTATTTGTTTTGCTTAGTGCCTGCTATATGTGGATTATAATACCATTATAGAGAGACGATGTTTGAGTTTGACCTTGAAACGTGTGTATAACTAGATAGCAAGGGAATGGACACCTCAGGCAAAAATGGGGAAACCAAGATGTGGAAGAGGCAGAGTTCTGGACAGTAAGTGGACTGGCTTGTTTCCAGCAGAAATCTGCGTCTGAGAGTTACATGAAACAGTGGGAAAAGAACAGTTTCTGCCTTCCGTCAGCTCATTTATCCGTCCAGTGCTAAATGCATCTTATTTCACAGGCATGTTTCTGGTTGGAAAAATAAACGATCAAGATAGATATAGCCTCTGCCTTTATGGAACTTACTCTTAGAGCCAAAAGCTTCAGAACATTTTTTAGCCGAAGACATTTGTAAGTCAGGTAAATAAAAATGTTTACTGAAGCATTAAATATGGAAGTCACCTTTCTTCAACTGTGGGTTTACCTAATATTAATCTAAAGGGAGCATGGGTTCCTTTTTCACAATTCACCCATTTAACTTTCTAAAGCTCAGAATTTCTCAGCATTCTTTGCCCTTAGGACACTATTTCCCAGGACCTGCCTATTAATATCGCAGACCTTCAGTGGTCTGTCCATCTCAATATTGGAAATGCTGTTTAATTAAGAGCATTTTCACTAAGGCCAAGAACAAAAACAGGTTACTCAGTATCAAAACTTTTGTAATTTTGGATAATAAGTATTAATAAAATCCAGGAAAATTCAACTCTAGATATCTGTTGATGTTCTCTTGATAGATAACAATTTTCCAGACACTTAGTGGCTTGAAGCAGCATGTATTGTTAGGTTGCTGTGCTGCAGGCCGAGACTCGGACACAGTATGACTGGGCTCCTGCTCAGGTTCTCACACTGAATCCTTGTCTGGAGGTTCTGGGGAGAAATCTGGTGCTAATTGTGTTGGGGTTGTTGGCAGAATTCAGTTTCTTGTGGTTTGTGTTAGTTTCTTAGGGCTGCTATAACAAATTACCCCAAATGGGCTTAAAATAGCAGTTTGGGAGGCCAGAAGTCTGAAATCAGGGTGTTGGCAGGGTTGGCTCCTCTAAAAGAGAATCCGTTTCTTGCTTCTGTCCCAGTTTCTGATCCCCGGCAACCCTTGCTTTCTGGCAGCATCACTCCAATCTGTGCCTCTGTCTTCACACAGCTTTCTCCCCTGTGTCTTTGTGTTTCAGTTTCCCTCTGCCTTTCTTTTATGGGACAGCAGTCATTGGATTTAGGACACACCTGGACTCAAGGATGATCTTATCTCACAGTCCTAAACTACATCTTCAGAGACCCTTTTCTAAGTAAGGTTGTGTTCACGTGTTCTGAGTGTTAGGATTTGGATGCATCTTTCTTGAGGCTATTATTCATTCTACTACGCAGTTGTAGGATCACAGTGCCCAGATCTATGCTGCCATCAGTTCCTTGGGGTACCTGCATTTCTTCTCCATCGCCAAGCTGGAAACAGGTTGTCAAATCCCCCTACATGTTTGGAATCTTTCTGACTTCTGCTGCCATCTCAGGGATACTCTGCTTATCAAAGTTGGCAATTTTGGCCATTGGTAATGTTCATGTATTAGGATTGCACTGTGGACTTGGCGTGTATGCCCTCATTTCCTCCTTTTGGTTGCCCTCTTTCTTTAGGATAGTTGAAATGTCAGTAACATAACTGTGTGACATTATCTGTGTGATTAATGACAGAAGGTTTTTTTTCTTTCCTGGGAAGAAAGATAATACATATACTCAGAAAATGACCATGATTTCTATTCAGCTGTGAGACAAGATTTAATTTTAAAGGTTTATGTAGAAGAGAGGAGGAATTATTTAATAGAACTTAAACCCAAAGTGACCTTATTAATTAAAGTCAACATCTCTCAAAAGTTTAATATCAGAGTCATTATCAATGAAATCTTAGTATTGGGAGTAGTCTTATGCTGACTATTTGAACAGTTTTTTTCTGAGACATGTTATATAAGGTGAGAACATTTCTTTTTCAGTATTTAACCGTAAGCGGGAATAGATCCTTCACATAGGATCATCACTTATTTTGGGGGAGCAGGAAATTTTAATATTCATATAAATGTAAATCTACTTTATACTACAGCATGTGATTAGGCATTTGTAGTTTAAGACTCTTCTTCCCTCCACCTCCTCTTCTTCCTAGTTAGTTTATTCAGTAAATATATATTGAGTGTCTTCCATGTGCCAGACACTGGGGCTGTAGTGGGGAATGAGAGGAATCTCTTTCCCTCAGTGAGTTTGCATTTCAATGGGTGAGATAGCAGTAAACACATCTGTGGGATGACTTCAGCTAATTAATTATGAGTACTGTGCAGGAAAACAGTGTACTGGGAGAATGAAGGCTGGTAAGGGGAATAAGGGAGGGGCTGTTTTAGACAGGATAGTCAAGGAAGGTTTAAGTGATACGGAAAGCCATGGGGGAAATTTGCTATACTATTTACTTTTGGTAGACTGAACGGTTTTGCCAGCATGAATTTTAATTTTATATTTTCTTTTAGCTTTGAGTGTTTATATTGAAAAGGGATTGTGCTGATATAAATGTACTTACAATATTTTAATGACGGTATGGCATTCAGCATTTCTCTCTTGGGGAAAATGAGTGTAGGCTTTCTTTTTTGAAATTCTCTTGTGACCTATAAAATCATCAGAGCCATAATGACTTCATAAAATATTAAGGCTTTGTTTTTAGAATCTGAGAAATATATTCCTTACATATTAGAATTGTATTTCCTTTTAGGAATAGAAATTTATAAATGCATTCTTTTAGTGGCAAAACACTGTAGGGTCGTTTAGCTGTCTCAGGAATAAAGTCCAGTAAAAGTCATGAATGTGACTATCTAATTTCTGTGCTTGTGGCTCAGAGGATGTCTGGATGGTTCTTTCTGTATTGCTTCTCTGTCTCTACAACAAGCTTTTTATGGCTAAAATAGGTATGAATCTGAATGATTTTGATAGGAATCAGAATGGAAAGGAATATTTCATTTTTGCTCTTTCCCTAGGGAATTCTTTTGCAGATAAAATATAACTTACAAACATTTTTGTGTCTGAAGGAGACATCATAACATTCTACTTTTTTCCTTTTACTTAATCTTTTTATAATGCTTCGAGTCTGTACTTAAGTTGGTACATTTAGGTGCAGTGATTTCCTCCCACCCTCCAGGGATATAATCTATAGCAATTTAAGTTGGGATAATTTTGTAGCTAGAAGCGGTGATGGGACACAAACATAATGTTCTTTGACCCTTCTGAGTCAGGATAATTCTACCACTTTAATTTTTTGGATATATTTTGTAAAACATTGTGAAAATTGTTGATCCGAATGAAGAGACTAGAAGAAAGGGCATAACAATCTGAAATTATATTTAACACTTATTTTGAAATTGTATCTATCTTTCTTTTAAACAATTATATGTATATACATCTGTTGGTCTTCCTACATGACTCCATACACTTACATATTCATTTATTGTAGCCATTTATCTATTGATGTACTTAGATATTTATGTATCCATTCAAAACATCACCGAGTCACATAGAGCTCGGGCACATACAAATCACAAGATGGAAAGTCCCCAAGATAATTATTTGTTTGATTTATATACTGTCTCATCTCAAAGTTTTGCAATTGACTTGAGATGTTACCTAGTTTAAATTTTGGAAGAGACTGTAGGAAATGTCAGAAAAGAATAAGCCATCTACCTTTGTCTCATAGCAATCCAGGGTACAGTCCTTAGCCTGTACCTCTGTGCCTTTGCAGTTGGTAGCCTCCTCTTTTGCTAAACTGGCACATCTCTTTCCTCTGAGCTCTTCAAGCCAGATCTATTTTTATCCTCTGCCAGTTTAGCATTTTGATGCGTCACTTTTCTCAGATCCCTGCTTTGCTCAGAAACCTGTAGAACACAACATTTATAGTATTCACCCAGCTATTCAAGACTCTTACTGTTTCTCCTCTTGCCTACTATTTGAAGTTCGTATTCCTGTTCTACTCTATGGTTTCTCCATTCCTGGAGAAATTTACTTTGAATTTTCTGAAATTTCCTCCGTGGAGCCTGTCTGTCCTTCCTACTCCCAAGGATCATTCTGTTAATACCTGTATACTATACTTACATAACTCTATTAACTCATTCTGTTAATATCTGTATACTCTGTATCTATACTTACGTAACTGTTTCATTGGCTGTCTTGTAATCTACTTATTAGCTGTGCCTACATTTAGATTACTAAAAATCCCTTAAACAATTCTCAGTTACCAAACAACTAGGATTTTTCCAGTATTTTATGTTATATATAATGCTGCAAAGACCATTTTTATGGCTGTATCATTGCATGCATCCTGATTTCCTTTTGTTGAATCTCTAGGGTTAGAGTTGCTGTGTCAAAAGTTAGATACATATGAAAAGTATTCGATATGTCTTGCCATACTTTTTCAAAGATAATGGACGGTTTGTACTACCAGAGTCTCTGTATAAACTGTTTTTCTCTACCTTATTAACTCTATATTGCATTCCTGCAGATATTAATGAGATAGACTGTTCCCCTCCCCCCAAAAAAGCTTCTTTGGCTATTTAAATTCTTCTTAGGTGAATTTTGCCTGTTTTTCTAGTAGTGTGTTTATTGTTACTTACAATGGCTCTTTATATAGTAAGAATATTAGCTCTTTGTTTTACCAGCGTTTTGCAAATTTTTTCTCATTTGGTTTGTGATGGCGGTTTTGCTATTGAGAAATATTTAATTTCAAAAAACTATTAATGTATTTCATATTTATTTTACACTTGTCATGCTAAAGAGGACTTTTCATCCAACACTATGTGAATATTTACTCATTTTAAAAATTTTAATGAAGTAAACATTTCACTTAAAATTTTAATTTATTAGAGATACACATTCATAAAGTACGACTTGACCACTTGGTCTAACTCCCTTTCTAAGATAATTCTTTTCCTGCTCAATGCTAAGTGTCACTTTTCTTTCCTTTTGATTTATAGTCATGCTTTACTTAAGATGGGAATAAATTCCAAGAAATATGTCATTGAGTGGTTTTGCATTTGTGCAGACATTATAGAGTATGCTTACACTACTAGATGGTATAGCCTATACACACCTAGGCTGTGCAGCATGGCCTGTTGCTCCTGGGCTGTAAACCTGTAGAGCATGGGGCGGTACTGAATCCTGTAGGCAACTGTAACACAATGCTAAGTGTTTCTGTATCTAAAATAGAGAAGGTATAGTAAAAATCTTACAGGGGTATCCAGACTTTTTTCTGCCACACATTGGAAGAAGAGGAGTTGGGCCATGCATTAAATACATGAACACTAATGAAAGCCGATGAACAAAAAAAAGGTCCATGTGTAATTTTCACCATATCTGATACCACAGGTAAGCAAAACAGTTCTCAAATAATCAGCATGTGGCTTATGGGGTGCAGGTTGGACCCCCCTGGATATAGTCTGTTGACGCAGCACATGACTGTGTATGTGTATTCTTTATCCCACCCTACACTTGATAATTATTGTGGCTTTATAATGTACTTCAGCTTTATATTTAGCAGGATCTTCTTTGTTGTATTTCATCCTAAAGTTTGTTGGATGCATATTCTGGAACAATCCTTCCCCCTGAATTCTCTTGAGTGTAGTCCATTGAGATGCGAATTTGATTTTGTGGCTTAATCCCTGCCCAATGGACCTCTTCAAATAGTGCCTCCTACCTCCCCTTCACACAATTGGAGAGGACTTTCTCCACTTGGCTAATCTTTGGTCCCATTTCTTAGAGTATTTCTCACAATAATCCAGAGTTTCTTAAATGATCTGGTTCAATTTTTTCCTAGACCACTTAATTGGACAGGGTTTATACCAGTCACTTGGACAAGATAGGGTTTATTCATTTTAGGATTAGGCGTGAAGAACGAAGAGGCAGAGATTATCTTGTCTTCATCTGCTTGTCATGGGTCCTAAATATGGGCTTTTTTAGGGGATTTCTCTTATTTGGGGTAGCAGTAAATTCAGTAGGAATGGCTTTTCCTGCCTAGATTCCCACTCCTTTGGTCCCTAGCAAAGACACCTTGGTTAGAGAAGATTAGAGACAGGAGGAGCACTCTGTGGAGGAGGCACTGTTAAGCCAACAGTGGTCTCAATCTGCAGCCAGGCTCATGCACCTGGCGTTTTTCTCTCCGGCTTTATTCATCAAAATGGCTGGCTTTTCACTGGCCACTCTTTTCCAAGGCTATTTTATTTTAGGGTTCAGGGCTTACCACTATTTTTTTTCCTGGTAAATTTCCTTCAGAGGAATGCAGCATCCAGTTACTACCTGTTTAGTTTAGTACTACCAGTACAGAATACTTTTGACTAGATCATTTTGACCATTACAAACCTATTTTTGATTAAAATATATTCAATATATATATTCTAAACATATCATTATGAATTTTACTCTTCTTTTTTTTTACAACAGAAGGAAAATAGAACTATTTTTGGGAAAATTCTTGATGTACAGGCTAGTACAAGCTTCATTCTTTCCTCCTGTTGCAAGGTTAGGTAACCTCACGTGACCTTAAGACACTTTTATTTTAGTCAGTAATGTTTCAGCTGTATTTTCTTCTGATATGTTGATTCCACGTGGTTCGTATTGTCTATTTTAAGATATGGTTTCCAGCCCTATTGAGAATTTTTTAAAATTACATTTCTAAATATTGGTTGTCTGTATTTTCTCTTATGCAAGCATGTGAGTAAGAGGGTCACTCGAGAAGGTTTTTAAAAATTCAAAGGCTTGTGGCCCCTTCTGTTAGTGTTTGCCTGGGAGTGGGGATAGGAGAAGCCACATACCTGGGATGCCTGAATGACAAGTACTCCAGGCCTTTGTGACTAACCCCCAGTAAAACCCTGGATGCCAAAGCTCAGGTGAACTGTTCTGGTTGACAGTACTTCACATGTGTTGTCACACATTGCTGCTAGGACCAAGCAGGGTTTGTACAGCTCCCTGAGAGAGGATAGCAAAAGCTTGTGTCTGGTCTCTTGTGGACTCTGCAGTATGTACCCCTGATCTGTGCTGATTTTTAATATATACCCTTTCAGTGTAATAAGCCATAGTTGTGAGTGTTACACCTTTTCTGAGTTCTGTGAGTCCTTCTTGCAAATCATTGAACTTGAGAATATTGTTGGACTCAGGATGATAAGAGCTTTTTATTTCACAAAAATATTTAGTCAGGAAAGGAACGAATGATCTCTCTCTAGTTACTAAATTGTTTCTTTTTAAACAAAATTTGAATTGTATATTGAATTTTATCAAATACATTTTTATCACTTCTAAAGATATTTATTTTTGTTTTATCCATATGATAAAATGTTAACTGATTGGCTGATATTTTTTATTCTTGAAGTTACCCGTACTTGGTTATCTTATATTTTTTAATGTGCCATTTCCTTGTCATATGTGGGAAGGACATATTATTTAATTGCTATAATTTAAAACTTTTAGCAAACTTTCTAAAATAGAGTACCTCCTGGCTTCTTAAAGAGAATTCTGTTACCGTCCCATTTTCTTGACTCACTGTCCTCATTTCATTGTGTCGTGATGGGCCCTCATCCCTCACTGGGGTCTGAGCAACTTCTTACTCTGTGTTAAATACTACAGAGGCTGCTTCCTGGAGTTCTTAGGATTGCTTTGTTTTGTTTCCCTTGTACTTTCAAGTCCCACTTCTCCTAAATCTTCTTGCAATAATCTCGCTCCTCCCTTTACTTGGCTCTTTTTTTATGGCTGTGGGCTTAGAGGCTGTATAATTAAGCTTGTTACATAATGATTTCCAAAATGAGAGAAAATAAGCTGTAAGTAAGAGCCTGGGGCCCTGTTCTCTAGATGAAAAGCCTCTGTTTCATGTCGCAAATTTTTAAATATCCATTTTGGATTTTTAGGGATATTTTTCTCTCTTCTTAGTTGTTGACTGTTGAAGAGAATTAAGCCGTAAAGTTGATTAGATGGTTCATTCATTCACTTGATATTTATTGAGCACCCATTCAGGGCTGTATACTGGATCGCTGAACCTAAGTCAGTCAGAAATCATATCTTTGCTTAGCAAGTAACAGAGGAGAGCAGCCTGAACTTTGTTTGGAAATGTTTGGTACAGACATTTTGAGGTTTTTTTCCTTTGGTAATAGTATTAATCTGTAGTTTTAAAATGTTAATTAAGAACTCGATGCAGAAAAGAGTTAGCATAGCAGGCCTGAAACTTCTATCCTTAAAATTTCCTATGTGCACTGATTGTGGTGGCATGCGTTTATAGTCCCATCTACTTGGGAGGCCAAGGTGGGAGGATTACTTCAGGCCAGGAGTTTGAGACCAGCCTGGGCAACATAGTGAGACACCATCTCTAAAACAAAATAAAGTGAAATTAGCTGGGTCTGGTGGCACATTCCTATAGTAGTCCCAGTTACTTGAGCAAAGGGTCCTCAGACTTTTTAAACAGGGGGACAGTTCACTGTCACTTCACTGTTGGAGGGCCAGACTGTGGGCCCCGGGACAAGTTGGCTGCTAAGCAGGACAGGCAGCGGTGGCAAAAACACCGGGCAGGCTGGATAAATGTCGTAGGTGGGCCGCAGGTGGCTGGCGGGCCATAGTTTGAGGACGCCTGCTCTAGAGGCTGAGGTAGAAGGATCACTCAGTCTAGGAGTTTGAGGCTATATTGAGCTATGATTGCACCACTATGTTCCAATGTGGGTGACAGAGCAAGATCCTATCTCAAGAAAAAAAAAAAAGGGCTGGGCGTGATGGCTCATGACGGTAATCCTAGCATTCTGGGAGGCCGAGGCATGTGGATCTCCTGAGTTTGAAACTGCCATGAGCCAGAGTGAGACCTCATCTCTAAAAACAAAAAAATACAGCTGGGTGTTGTGGTGGGTGCCTGTAGTCCCAGGTACTTGGATGGCTGAGGCAAGAGAATAGTATAAGCCCAAGAGTTTGAGGTTGCTGTGAGCTGTGATGCCACAGCACTCTACTGAAGGCGACAAAAATAAAAATGATGTCCTGTTTACAAGAGAGGCCCGGGTCAGGCATTTTGAACTTGCTCTCAGAATGCTTTCAGTTAACACTCACCTGCTAAGGGTAGTCAGTTCACTTTGCCTCACAGTTTATACAGACAGTGTGATTTATGCTGAACCCTTGCTTTCCTTCCAGGAATCTGGAGTTTTGATACACGTTAGGCAGAAGTTGCCTGCATAGCAGCCGTAATGAAAACCCTGGTCACCGAGTCTCCAGTGGCTTCATACACATGTGCTATGCTGCCTTTCCACTGCTGGGGACAGAGTGTGCCCTGTGTAGCCCCTTGTGGGGGACAGTGCATAAGGAAACCTGTGCCTGGAATCCTGCAGGCCTGTGTCGGTGTCTTTTTCCTATATGCTTCATCAGTGTGTCCTTACTGGGCTCCTGTGCTGCTGCTTAGCCACACTGAGCCCCGTGAGTTCTCTGTGTGAGCCATGCTGAGTCTCCTGAATTGCTAGTGAACCTCTTGAATGTGAGGTTGGTCTTGGAGCCCCTCAACAAAAATGCCTAATACTTATTTATCTCTCATGTGCCCAGCTCAATACTAAGCCTTTTCTGTGGATTTTCTCGTTGACTTTTTTCAACAACAGTATTCTATGAGGTAGGTTAGTATCATCATTACCATTGGCAAGTGAAACGGTTAGAAACTTCATGAGGTTAAATAACCTGTGCAAGTCCTGTTAACTCATAAGTTTATTTCAGTATCTGTATATTTTTTCTAATGTTTCTACCTTATAATGTTTTGTTCAGGGTAATGTTTAAGTGAGAAAAACTACTGAGTGGAATTTGTTTTTTTTTTTTTTTTGAAACAGAGCCTCAAGCTGTCCCCCTGGGTAGAGTGCCATGGCATTACAGCTCACAGCAACCTCCACCTCCTGGGCTCAAGCGAGTCTCTTGCCTTCGCCTCCCAAGTAGCTGGGACCACAGGCGCCCGCCACAATGCCCGGCTATTTTTTGGTTGCAGCTATCATTGTTGTTTGGCGGGTCCGGGCTGGATTCGAACCCGCCAGCTTAGGTGTACGTGGCTGGTGCCTTAGCTGGTTGAGCTATAGGCGCCGAGCCAAATTTGTTTGTTTTTAAGAGACATAGTCTCACTCTGTTACCAAGGCTGGAATGTAGTAGTGTGATCATAGCTCATAGTAGCCTGCAATTCCTGGGCTCAAGAGATCCCCCTGTCTCAGCCTCCTGAGTAGGGGGGACTAGCATATGACACTATACATGGCTATTTTTCTATTTTTTTTGTAGAAATGGGGTCTGACCATGTTACTCAGGCTGGCCTTGAACTCCTGTCCTCAAACATCCTCTTGCCTCAGCCTCCCAAAGTGCTGGGAATACAGGTGTGAGCCATGGTACCCAGCCACGAGTGTTTTAAAAATGTCTTTATCATTTCATTTCAGGTATGAGCATATTCTCATGGAGCCTGACCCAGTACCTGCCTATGCTCTGAAACTCTTAGTTGCAATGACTGAGTACAACCCAACTTTTACCAGGTACTATAAGTTCAAATTTATTTTTCTTGTTCTCATCTATAAAATGAATTTTATATATGATGAAAATATTAAAGGTGAGGAAATCCTGAAAGGCCAATGTTTCATCTGTCAAAATGGTGGTAATTTGTCATGTTTCACGGGTGGTAGGATCTGTCATTTATCCTGTTTTGGCTCTTGTTCTTAATTTTATGTCTTATCATAAGAGTTTCCAAAGTATGGAATGCATGATGTCTTAAAATGATATTCTTTTTTTTTTCTTGCCCAGGCTAGAGTGCAGTGGCGTCATCACAACCCACTGCCACCTCCCACTCTTAGGCTTAAGCAATCTCCCGGCCTAAGCTTCCCAAGTATAAGCGCCCACCATCACAGTCAAATATTTTTTTCTGTTTTTTGTAGAAACACAGTCTTGCTCTTGGCCAGACTGGTCTCTAACTTCTGGGCTCAAGTAATCCTCCTGCTTTCCCTCCCAGAGTTTTAGGATTACAGGTGTTGAGCCACCATGCCCAGTCAAAAATGATAAATTCTTTAAGGAGAAAAAAACTGTACATACTTTAAAAATGTTAATTGTTGCTTTATTTTGTACTAAACAATTTGTCTTAGTAGTATTTAATGACTATTACTTGCTACCATTTTATTTTTTTGACATATGTATTTTAAGTAGTGGAGAGCTTTTATTATTAGTGAAGATACTGAATATGATGATGGCAGTATTTTTTAGAACTAGTTCCTGCAATGCTTTTAGTCTTATAAAGAACAGTTTGAGAGAACAGCCATGTCCCCAGAAGGAGGGGAGGTTTTCCTTGTTTTCAAGAAAGAAAATTAGTTTTCTTGTTTAGGTGATGTCTGAGGACTTTTGGGGGTTTGAATACTGTGTGCAGGTTTAGTGTGTCTCCACAGCTTCCAGTCTGTCTAACAAAGAACCAAATCACATAGTCCCCACTCCCGTGATTTCCTCTAACCTGATGTCCAATTGCAGAAAGTACTGCACTGTTATGAGCCACCATCAGTCACTGTAATTACTAGCAAGCCAGAAAGTCCACTCTTAGAGACGAGCCATATTGAGTGAAAGCCAAACCAAACCACTCTTCCCAGCTGATGTGTGTGGACACACGGTGTGCTATGACTGAGTCACAGGGATGCTTGGATGTGCTCGGGTTAGGGTCATCCACACTAGGCTGTGGTAGCTCTCAGGCCTGTTACCCTCTCTCATCCATGACCAAATGGTACCATACAAATATCACCCTGTATTCTCTGTGCCATGTTATGGGAAGAACCTGGGGGCACTGAACTAATACCCTCTATCTTTGCGAATTTGAAGCTCTGTTTCTCTATCCTTTTAGAGATCCTGACCAATGAGCCTAATAAATTCATCACTCAGAAGCACTGTTCTCTCTTCCTGAAGAAATTTAATCCTAAAGAGTGAATCTTTATCAGAAGTTGAATAAAAATTCAGATAATTGTTTCTTTCCTGCACTTTATGACGTCAGTACTATAATACTGCATAGTCATTTTATCCTTTCATTAGACCAAGCAGATTCCATTTACTTTTTTTGTGTTAAATTAGCTCATTCATGTGGCATGTTTTGTAGACTCCTCTCCCCTCGTGCCAACTCTTATTAAATTCAGCTGAAATTCTTCTAATCTAAAGAAGTAGAAACAGATAATCAGTGGCCTGTATAGAACCTTTTTATTTTAAAAATGATTACAGACTAGGTTTGGAAGTTAATTTGCTCTAGAGTTTACAAACAGAAGTCAGTGTGCTAATTTTTATAAATTTTTTTGTTATAATTGGACAAGTAATATTTAAATATATTGTCTTACATTTTAACAATCAAATCAAGAAGTCCCCTTGGCTTACATTCCTCCAGCCCTTTCACTTCACAGGTTTCTTTCTCCGAGGTGATAATTGTTGTTTTGGTGTGTGTCCTTTCTGAACTTTTTCTGTCTAAATTCTATACATATATATATGTAACACAGTTTTGTGTATGTGTGTGTGTGAAATAAATCACTTTGCTTTGTGGTGGTTGATTTTATAAAAATTATAGGTAGTATTATTGTATATGTGTTCTTTTTAAATTTGGTGTTTCATTTGCCAAAATGATTTGGAGATCTTTTCATATCAGTATTCATATTCTTACCAACATCTTTGCCAAATGAATGAAAGAGAATGGGAATTTTATTTTGCATCCAATTACTAATATTGAAACTTTCAGTATTTATTCACTATATTTAATGTAAAAGTTATCAGACCTTTGTTGGAATCATAGCATGCAAAAATCTTTTCCCCAAGGGGAGGGGAAAAAGGCATTTAGTGGGAATCTTACCTCAAGTGCACAATGCAAGGGTATATTTCAAAATAACAAGAGTGAATTATAAATGTCTTACCATAAAAAATAAGTGAGGTGATGGTTATATTAATCAGTTTGATTTAACCATTTCATAGTGTATATCAAATCATCATATTGTACTCCACAAATGTATACAGTTGTGATTTAATTAAATTTAAAAAAAAGTAAAAGGTGCATTTCCTTCAATCTTCAGTTCTGCTTCTAAAAATTTGTTCTAGTGAAAAACTCACAAATGCCCAAAGAATTCCACTGAGGCAAATCTCAAAAATCAGAATTTTACATAACTTTATATAAATAAAATTAGGATATAACCATAATATAGAACACCGTGTCAATTCAAAAGGGCAAGATGAAACTTGAATACTGACATGCAAAGGTCACTAAATAATTTATTAACTGAAATTACCTACTTCTGCCCTCTCCAAGTACTACCTTTACCTTGTTTGTGATCTCTTTCTGGGTTCTGTGCTGTTTCCCTTTTCCCAGGAAACAGGGTATTAAAATAATACTTGCCTTATGTCATCAGTTCTGGCTGAGGCTCCAGAGGTCAAAAGCAGTGAATTAAAGGCCAGTTACCACTCCTCCTCCCACCAACACACACACTTTGGGGAGGTCCTAGCAACCTGTGTGCAACTTGAAAAGTCCCTTCATATACTGAAATGAGAGTGGGGGAGGAAGAAGTAATAAGTACTTAGACTTTGGAGTTTATTTTAAATGTTCCAAGCTGGATTTTTAAAAATGAGTTTTAAGTACAACATTTTGGAATGAGTAATATGTTTTTAGTGGAAAAAAAGAATGTTGTAAAAAGATAGATCCTGAGAGGTTTTGTTTCTTCTCCTGTCCCCTCTGTTCTCTCTTCATTGTTTTATCGTTCTTCATGGTTAACTACTTTATTCATTTGCATTTGAAGGCAAGCTAACATGAATATGTATTTTCTCATTTTTTCTCTTTACGCACAACATAACAGGTTATGTTTGTTTTTGTTTTTCTACCCTTTGATTTTTTCCACTTAACAGTATATCCCTACAACTTGCTTCTGTATAACACAGAGAGAGCTTCCACTTTGTGTTTTATAGGGATGAGATCTTCCATGGTACAGATATATCATAGTTTACCTAATTAGTGCTAATGGATAGATTTGTTTCTACTCTTATTTAATTTCAAAGGATGAATAATCCAATGCACGTTTCATTTTGTACATATGCATGTACATTTTATAGCATAATTCATAGAAATGGTACTGATGCATTGAAGGCTAAATCCAGTTGAACTTTTTTTTAATGCGGCCAGAGTACCTTCCTCGGTAGTTTACCATTTTGTATCTCTAGAGGACGAATGGAAGAATGCCTACTTCTTTACAGCCTTGCCATCAAACTTAGGGATTTTGCCAATTTGACAAGTGAGCTAGATTATTTCAGTGTAATTTTAATTTGCATTTCTCTTATGAGTGAGGTCGAATATCCTTTCTGTGTTCAAGGGCCATTTGTGTATCTTTTTCTCTTTGCCAATAGTTCCTTGGTCTTGGCAGTGACACTCTTCATACCAAATCACTTCCTGACTAGCTTTCCATCATGCACACACATGTGCACACACACGCACACAGTCTACTGATCCACTTTACTTTTAATAGTGTCTGGGTTGTTCTGATGTTTTGCTTCATGAATAGTGCAGCCATGACTATTCCTGTTCATGCTCCTTGGTGAACCCACGTTTGTGTTTCTGTTGGGTACCTGTGCAGGCATGGAAACGCTGGATTGGAAGGCTGCTTATGCTCTTCTAGATGCAATAGATATACTGAACCACAATGCTAGTACCAATTTACATTCCTACCAGCATTGTTTAATGGGTCCAGGTGTCGTCTAAGCAAATTTTTAAAACACAGAGTTGTTGAGGTATAATTTTCAAAGAGTAAAAAATCTTGTTTTAGGTGTACAATTCTATGAGTTTTGATAAACATATATAATTGTGTAAACCACTATTGCAGTGAAGATTGTTTGCATCACTCCAAAACGTTCTCTTGTGCGCCTTTGTTAGTTTATAAGAATTTTGACTGCCGAGAGACTATGACCAAGTTGATTTTATATTTAATTTCAGCTTTTACAATTCATTTTTCAGAGTGAATACATAACACGTTGACATTTCATTGTTTGAAAGAGTGTCCAGAGAAAAGCAAGGCTTCCTCCAAAGGGACAGCTGCTGTTAGCAGTTTATATGTACATTATTCTTCCCATGGATGAGAGCACGCTGTCTGCCATTATGCACCTCTTTTAAAATATAGCCGCTTTATTGAAATATAATTTGCATACCAGCTGTACCTCTTTTTAACAGAAATTTGGTATTGTCTTTTATGAATATTATATATTGATTTAATAAGTCTCTTTTTGGTGAATGTTTTCCCTAATCTTTTAGTATTATAACACAAAACTCCAACTAATAACATAGCTTATTTATCACATGTATGCATAATATGTGGGATAAGTAGTGAAAAGTGGAATTATTTCCTCAAAGGGTATGTAAAGCTGGGCTCTGTGGTTCAGGCCTGTACTCCCATCACTTTGTGAGGCCAAGCTGGGAGGATCATTTGAGGCCAGGAATTCAAGACCCACCTGGACAATGTTGTGAGATCCCATCTCTACAAAAAACAAAACAAAACAAACAAACAAAAAAAAATTAGCTGAGTATGGTGGTACATGTCTGGTCCCAGCTACTTGGGAGGCTGAATCAGGAGGTTTGTTTGAACCTAGGAGTTCAAAGTTATACGCTTTGATGACACCACTGCACTCCAGCTTGGGCAACAGAGTGAGACCCCATCTCAAAAATATTTAAGCCAGTGGTTTCTACACTTGTCTGTACATTAGTATGCTTGGGATCTTTTACAAGTTCTAAAGCCCACATCATAGCCTGGGACAATTAAATCACAATCTCTAGGGCTGACTTAGGCATCAATGATTATTGAAGCTCTCCACCTATTAAATGTGGAAGAAAGTTTGAGAACTACTGCTCTAAGCTTTTGTAATTTTGAAAGATGTTGTCTGATTGCCCCCAATCTATCTGTGCTCATTTTCTTCCTGCGTGTGAGAGAGCCTATGTGGGTAAAACCTTTATCAATAGGTGTATGTGTGTGTTTTGGCCTTTCTGTTACATGAAAATTCAGTCTTTGATGTTAATTTCTAGTTCTATTGCATCGTAATTAGATAATATTTTTGTTCTGTTTCTGGTTTTTATTTCTACTTTTGTGTCCTAATGTGGTGATTTTTGTTAATGTTCTGTGTTTATTTGCTTTTGTAACCAAAACAAAATTAGTCCTAGTGCTGAGGAGTACCAGCCCTAATTTTGGAAAGTGCCTAAAAAATGGTAACTCATTGACCTAAAGGTCACAGTGGGTTGTAGGCAAAATACTTACCTATAAAGATATGTCAAGAGTAGAATACCTTAATTGTTTTGTGCAAACAGGTTTATAATCATGTAATAACTATGGACCATTTGTTATAAATTTAACTTATTAATTAGATCAAAGCCATCGTAGTCTTTGAACTATCTTAATTTAGCTTGTAGATAGTATGAGTTTAGAGTACCCAGTAATAACTATTAGAACATTACCCCATCCTATGTCACATGAAGCACTAGTATTTTTATGTGTTTATTCTTATTTTATAGGATTCTTGGATAAAGAAACCCTCGAAGTCAGTCATAGTATCATTGAGAATTTGTTGTTCCCCTTCAAATGAGAGACAAGAGTTTGACCAGGATTTTTTATTATTATTTTCTAACAAAGTATATTGCCCTATTCTAGTTTATTACTGAGTGTATAGAAGAGAGGCAAATTGCTTGCCATGTTGGTGGAATTTTATTGGGAGGAATGTGTTAACTCCCCTGAGCTCTGCCCTTTTTTTTTTTCTCTTCTTAATTTTACAGTAGGTTGCACCAAACCATTCCTCTCAGAGAGAGCAATACCCTGGTGGCTTGTTTCCATTAAGAGCTAATTACTTTTCAGCGAATCTTCCTCAGCAAACAAATTCAATTTTAACTGCTTTGAGTTCTTTTGGAGCAAAATTTAGCTCTTTAAATTTTTTTTTGAATGCTCTGTATCTAAGAAGAATTGTTATCATTTAAGTTTGCTCAAAAATGTTACAACTATTTGTTTTATGGCAAGAGTCAGAAATATATCAAGTGAATGAAATTTAAGGGATCTCTTAAATAAGTTCCCAGTGAATCAGTGGTGTAGCCTTCGGTAAAAAGTATTTCTGACCTTACACTCCCCAGTCTTCAACTGACTTTCTTCCCTGTGTTTTGATTCATTTTTTCCATTCCTTCATTCATTTATCAAACACCTAAATAGGCAACTGCTGAATGATGACAAGGCCAAATGATAAGATAAAGTCGTCACCCTAAGGTGCTTAGTATTTAACAGAGGGGTCAGATTTATAGTTAGGTATTCATTCAACAATGTAATGAGTTCCGGGAGATGGTCATGTCCAGAAGGTTTTAATAGCATCTAAAGGAATTTGACCCAACTAGCTGTATGATCTTGGCCATTTTACCTTTACTTGTCTGTATCTAAGTTCCCTCCTCTGGAAAATAAGGGTAACAGTAGCACCAGATCTGTAGAAGATGCTGTGTAAGTTCCACCTTCTCTTCACTCTCCGTCCCCTCTCCTCTCCTCCTGCTTTTCTCTCCTTTCTCAGCCTTCTTTCCCCCTTTCCATTATGATTAGAGGAAGGAGTATTCAATGAAGTATTTGTTGAAGATGTAAAAGTAATGCCTTTGACAGACAGTGGAAGTGTTTGGTGATACTGATTCAAACCAGGGCTCCAGCACACTAAAAAGAATTAGAAGCACAAAAAGAAGTTTTCAATACCTGAAAGAAACTGCATGGAGGCTGGTCATTTTGGGTTGACTTCGGGTAGTAATTGCAGAGGCCCTTGTGAGCACCCAGTTACAAAATGGCTATTATTTTGTTTGTCTTCCAGTTTATGTATCTTAATAAAACAAGGCTTTTTCACTCTGCTATATTTTAGTTTAGATTTCGTAGTCTGGCTAAAGTAAAAGCCCAAATCACCAGAGATGTTTGGAGATGTTTCCCTGTTGTTAAGATAAGCCATTTAGGTTTGTTTCCCCTCAGCTGGCTGAATTAATACAGCTAAAATATTTCCTCTGATGAAATCTCAGTAAGTGAAATAACTATGTAATGAAGTAAAACTTTATTGTTAGAATGAATTGATTTCTTCAGGGGTAAGTTGCTGTTTCCCAGGCTGCCTGTGGATATGGAAAAGCTTCCTAGTGAGAACGAAGTGAATCTCTGAGTCTGTGAAGCTCCTCCTATTTCCATTTTAGGGTTGTCTTATGTGGTTTCGTATTTATTCTCTAATAGGTCTCTGCAGAATGAAATACAAGATTTCCGCAGCAGAGGCTGGGCTCTTAAGCATCTGTTTTAAACTTGCTCTTTCCTCTTTCTGTGGACATACACACCCTATTCTTGGCTGCTTGTTCAATTTGGGTACACATCTACACTTCTTACTGAAGTAGAATTTTAGGAGATGAAGCAAGTGTAAAAGATTTAAAACACTGAGAAAATGTTGAGGTTTTCCTCTTTTTAGTCGCTCTTTTGAATAAGAGCTTTTTCAGCCCTTTTTCTGCCTTGGTTTTGGGATAAGAATGTTGCATACTCGTCCAACATGTTTTATTGGCATTTAAAAATTAAGAAGAACTTGGCAATGAAATTTGTCCTAATTGTCAACTTTGCTGAGGTATTTTGTATTCTTCCACTAATATTATCCTTTTAACAATTATGAACACAAATTTTACTCATTTTACAAAATGTTTTGTTTTTCCTGGGAAAGCCCTTTTTCTTGGTTCAACTGTGAGTGGCTGTTAACTTTCATTGAAAGCTGTTAGTAATATAGCACCTCCTATCCTAAAGAAAGAGTTGATAGTTGGACGTATTTATGTTGTCTTATCTGGTTTTAGAGAAATCCACAACTTATAAATATATTTTGAACAGACATATTTGAATGGATTTGTATATTTGGGATCCTGTCGAGTTTGTGTTTTCTAGACTTTAGCCAGGACAGTTATTTTAACAAGGTGGGATTTTCTCATTGTTTTCTTTCAGTACAGGATGCGTTCACCATCACGTTAATTCTTCATAGTTACTTCTTGGTCAGAAGCAGATGGCTTTTTGGTGTGAGATTTATAAGGAACCACTTAGGGTTGTAGTGCACATGTATAAATAGTGATTCCCCAGAAGTGTGTTACAGGAGCAGTTTTAAATGTGAGTATGAATTCTGTAAAGCTTTTAAATATTTTTTAAGGCACCCTAAGATCTGTAACTTTCTCTTGTCATTTAAAGCAGAGAGTGGCCAACTATCACCCAAAGGGCCAGCTGGCTGGCAGCCTGTGTTTGTGCAGCCCATGAGGTAAGAGCGGTATTTACATTTTTAAAGGCTTGTAAAACTTGCCTACAGAGTCCGGTAAAGCCTAAAATATTTGACATTTTCCAGAAAATGTTTGGTGACTCTTCCTCTAAAGGAATAGGATTTTTTTGTCTTTATTCAAGTGAACATAGAAATATTGGAATTTTAGAGCCAGGTAGACCTTGGGAGATCATTTATTTATTTTAAAATGTAGATTTTATTGTTATTCCGTATAGCAAGGCCAAGGGATCAGGAGCCAGTTGTCGTTGTAAAGATGTTATACCCAGCGGTCCCATGAGAAGGGGCATGTCTAGGAAGCACCAGGGCTAGTCAGGGCTGCCAGGAGGCAGAGGAAAAGGTGGATGGCAGCAACTTTTATGGTGATTTTCATGGGGAGAAACAGGTAAGACGGAGTAAGCAGGTGTGGGATTGGCTAGTTTGAATAGTTTCAGTGGGCTCTAGGGTGCAGAGGCCGTCCCTGGTTGTCTGATAACTGGCTCTGGAGTGATTAGGACAGGGAAGTAGTGGCCCAGAGTGATAGGAGCTCAGTAAAGGAGGCGACCATGAGTGCGAGCTCTGGATAGGTTAGTTTGTATAGGAAAGGCATGCTCAAAGGCTAGTGTCCATGATCTGTAGGAATTAGATAGTCCTGGGATGGGCATTCCCTCTAGGGTTGGCAAGATCCCGGCAAGATCCGAAGACATCAAAGCATCAAAAAATGCAGAGTCAAAAGATATCATTAGCACACTGGGCCAAGGTCTTCATTTTACACATGAAGAAGATGGAGTCCAAGTAGGAATTTGTGTGTCCTGTGCCCCCAGATCAATTTGAAGCAAGGGCAGATTTTGTGTTCAGACCTCCTGTGCCATTTGTACTACCCAGCAAAGCTACTTTTTTTACAGAAATTTAAGTAAATATCACAGTAGATGTAAGGTAAAACTGTTAAGTTTCATTGTGCCACATTTACTTATAAAGGTAGTCCAGTTTCTCAGTGCAGTTATTCTTAGTATCACGTGGATAAGAGCAAAAGCACTATTTCCCTTTGCTTCCCTCTGCCATGATCCTTGTTTCCTGGCACTGACCTCTCCTTGCTTTTTACCACTGTGTTGGGCCTGCTGCCATTTGACTCATAGTACGATACTAGTTTCTGGTTCGGTTCTACCTCTTCTTGCTTCTACCTCCCAGGTTTTAAACCCTTCTCTGGCTCATGATGTAAACCACACTGACAGGGTTGGCATCTTTCCTCATTATGTTATGATATTACTGTGTATCCTTGTAGTAACAAATTTCCTTACATAAGCACTCCATGGAGTAAGGGTTAAATTAATGCTCTCCATCCACTCCAGTATTCTGTCTCTGATGGGATTATAGAAAAACACTCAACTAAAATCTTAGGAGTTTGGTCTAAGGTATGCCATTTTTCTTATGTGTCCATAAGAAGATTAATTATAATTGATCTAAATCTGTTTGATGCAATTTGTGTTTTTAAGATATAAGGAACTTTTACGTGAATTTTGCCTGTCACACATGGTAGTAAATCATTCAGCTATTTTCTTCCATTGTCTCACTCACCATCGCAGAAATTTCTCCTAAGTTCATGGTGACTTGGTGAACATTTCATTGCCTGTCCATATCACTGGAGTCCAATGGGTCCATTGAGCCTATTCATCTCTGCGATCAGTAACAACTCAGTCTTTGGAGTCCGTGCTCTTACAGCAGCCCTCTGGCTGGAGGCTTGATCATTTCAGTTGTTCTCTGGCTTTTTTGGGTCCAGTGAGAGCTTTCTTCATAGAGCAGCAACTAAAGCCTGGCAGAGAGCCCTGCATGGTCATGTTTCTTTGGTCACATGGTGCCCAGGCTTGAGGCCCTTAGTATATGCTTAGATTAGAAGGTAGCATTTAGGTGAAATTTTTGGTCAGAGCTGCCTGTGTATTTTAGAGGCTATAATCAACACTAATTCACAGTTCCTCCTTTATGTGTTTAAGAAGTAGTATGGAGAATACTACCTAACATTTCCCCTAAGTATTTCCTTAGTTGCTCACAAGAAAATTCATTTATACTTTTCTCAGTCTCTTGAGATCTTGTGATTTTATTTGCATTATTTAACTTCAAAGCAGAACCAGCTTAGCATTTTTCTGCCTGCCTGAAAACTTGTCATTCGTTGACTCATTCCAAAAGTAATTGTATTAACTGAATGGGACAAAGCAGACAAGATTCTTGCTTTCATGGAGCTTACAGTTAAGTGGAAGTAACAAATAAGGAAATCAATTTTAAACATAATTTCCACAAGTGCTGTGAAGAACAGTAAAGCAGAGTAAGAGAATGGAGAACTTTCTGGGCTGGGCCTAGGCTGAGACAGTAGACAGAGATGGACTGTTAAGGAAGGTGGTGTGTAAGATTGAGGTGAGGGAGTTTGTTAGCTGGGCTAATGCTAGGTGCAGCATTAAAAACACAAGCTCCCAATTTTCAGGGACATTCAGAAGGAGAGATAATAATGATGTCAAATAGTGCTAAGAGGGTCAGCACGAGGGTCAGTGACGAGGTAGGAGAATTGACCATTATAATTGGCAACAGGAGGTGCAACTTCTTTAAGGGTGATTTTCAGTGGCACGTGTGGCCTAAGCCTGGCGGAGTAGATTGTGGAGAGAACGATGAAGTGGAGACAGGGAATGTTAATAACTCTAAAGGAGTTCTGCTATAAAGGAGAGCTGGAAAATGGGCAGCTGCAAGGAGAGAGGGAGTCAGGGAGGTTTTTGTTTTTCAGATGACCAATAGTTTAGTGATGTTTCTATGTTAACAAGAATAGTCTAGTTCAGGGGTTGATGAACTACGGCTTTTCTGGCCAAATCTAGCTCACCGCCTACTTTTGTAAATGAAATATTGTTGGAAGACAGCCATGCCCATTCTTTTATGGATTGCCTGTGCCCCTGTTTGCATTGTGAAGGCAGAGTTGGGTAGTTGTGAGAGAGATTTACTTCTGGCTCTTTACTGAAAGTTTTCTGACTTATAATTTCCTGGAAAGGATAAGACTGATTATATAGGATAAGTTAGACTGGTATCCTCCCTCCCTAGGGTACAGTCCCCTCTGTGATTTCCCTGAGGGACAAGTTAAAATTCAGTACAGAAGTAGAATGGTAATTGAGCTGGAGAGTTAGGAAGTGGTGTTCTGGCTTTGAGATGTTTAAAAGTGAGATTTTTGAAGTGGGCACTATTAGTAGTCATAAACACTCTCTAAGAAACTGAGTGATTAAGGGTAAGCTAAAAAAAGAGGAGTTTGGAAGTGATGAGGTCAATGAGTCCAGAGGACAAGGTATCGACTTCTTATTTGGGTAATTGGAGACTACATTACATATTACCCTTTCTAGAATATTTGTAAAAGGAGTGCCTAACACTGTCCTGATGCCTTGTTGCTGTTTATTTCTATTTGGAACTGTAGTCATTTGGTACAATATATACTTCATTTCCTTCTTTAAGATAAAAAGTAAAAAATAATGGGTACTACTGTGGTCATTTTTATGAGCTCCTCTTTTTAGACTAGCCTTTTAAAAAACCTGATGTACTTCTCCTTGTGGAAAAACATGTTACATTTTTTCTAATAAATCATTTTTTTAATCTTTTTTTAAATTAAGTCATAGCAGTGTACATTAATACTATCGTGAGGTTCAGTGTACTGTTTCTATATACAATTTGAAATACTTTCATCCAACTGGTTAACATAGCCTTCATGTCTTTTTCTTAGTTATTGTGTTAAAACATTTATATTCTACATTTAGAGAGATTCACATGTACCCTTATAGGATGAACCATAGGCGTGATCCCACCAATCACTCTCCCTCCACCCACCCTCCTCCCTCCCCTCCCCTCCCTCTCCCCTCTCCCCATATTCCTGGGCTAAAATTGGGTTATAGCTTTCCTATGAGAGCTATAAATTAGTTTCATAGTAGAGCTGAGTACATTGGACACTTTTTCTTCCATTCTTGAGACACTTTGCTAAGAAGAATATTTTCCAGCTCCATCCATGTAAACATGAAGCAGGTAAAGTCTCCATCTTTCTTAATGGCTGCATAGTATTCCATGGTGTACATATACCACAATTTATTGATCCATTCATGGGTCGATGGGCACTTGGGCTTCTTCCATGACCTAGCTATTGTGAATTGGGCTGCAATGAACATTCTGGTACAGATATCTGTATTATAGCATGATTTATGGTCTTCTCATTATATACCTAACAGAGGAATTATAGGATCAAATGGTAGATCTATATTTAGATCTCTGAGTGTTCTCCATATGGTTTTCCAACTCTTCAACTTTTGGACCTAACAGACATCTACAGAACTTTTTATCCTAACAAAACTGAATACACATTTTTCTCATCAGTACA
>CAUYTI010073095.1:0-56506 GCA_963575145.1 Galago senegalensis
TAACTCAGTGCCAGGAGGACATTCTGACATGGGTCTCTGTTTCCCCAAGTGTGAAATGTCAGACATCTTTCTCCAACCATGATATGCAACAGTCCCACCTGCCTGAGAACCTGAAGGTGACAATAAAGCATTTAGGCTCAAAAAAAAAAAAAAAAAATTTAAAACAAAGTTATCCAATAGTTTACCTGTATACCATTATTTCTTACATTTTTGCACCCCATTAACTGAGTTTTAGATTTTTCCTTTTTTTTAAGTGTGCTATAGTATAACCTTTAGAAACCTTATGAATTCAGTTTATCCTCTACAGTTTTACCCTGAGAACTTTCACTGTGTTTTTCTACTGTTCTATTTCATCTGCTATTAACAATGAGTTCTCTGATGATAATCAGACAATCAGATTTTAAAATCCACCTATTAAATCCCATGGAAGGGAGGTAGGAGTGGATTTTTAATACTTAAGACTCTGAAGTTTGCTCCAATATATGGCTAGAGATGAATCTCTTTTATTTTTTTAATATTTACCATTATTTTATTATTTTTTAAGTTCAATATACAAATACCCATTGAATACCATTAAAGTTAACAAGACAACACACAAAATGAAATACATAGAAATAATTCCTCAGATCTATATAATATTTCTACATGGAAAACTTGTAGTTATTATGGAAAATTTTAAAAGACACATGTCTGTATATATTGCAAAATTGTTATTAACTTTTTTCATTTGTTTAGGTATTCCTTCTGTTACAACTTGTGTTATTGTTTTTCTAGGGATATCAGTATAACACATAGCAAATTCAGTTTGCTCTTGGGGTTCAGAAGAAGTATAGCAAACCGCAGGCCCACTGGGGGGAGGCACATATATCTGATATTGGGTGTTATTATGTATGCAAAAACCTTCAGGCTAACCTGTATATTTATAATAATGTCTTTTAAAGTCAGTATATTTAGTGCTTGGTAGAGTCTATAGATTTAAATATGTTGGCTCACTCAGGTTGTAAAAAGCTTCATTATTATTATTATTATTATTATTTAATATTTCCATTCCTCCTTCATTTTGATTACACGAAGTACCTTCTCTTCAATAAATAATAGTTCCTCTTTATTATTCTGTGTTTTTACATTTTCTTTCATTTTTCTCATCAGAGCTCACTATTTCAGTTTACTAACTTGTTTTTAGCCTCATTCTCCATGGATTCCTTTGGACCTTCAAAACCACACTGTGACCTGCTTCATGGCCTGAATGCAACCTCCTTCCACCAGGGGAGGCTATTTCAGGAGCCAGCCCCTCCCACAGAGCCACACCCTGCTGTCAGTAACTCCATCATTCTTCGCACTACGAAACCCCATATTGGAATTTTTGTGATTTCATTACCCTGCTTTCCTATAAGAACAAGAAACACTGGCAGAGATAAAAAGAAAAAAAGAAACTGAGATAATCATCTTCCCATTTCTTGAGTCATATTTCATATTATATCTTTCATCTTATTCAATAGTGACCCTTTAATAATGCAAGATAGTTGTATGATTTTTTTCAGAAAAGTGCATAAGGGGAGTATATGAAAACAAAGTTTTATGAAATTGCAGATGTAAGTGACAGAAAATGACAGAAATTAGAAAGAATATTCTATTGTACTTGAGCTAAAAGTGCTGTGATAGGCCCTAAAGGACAAAGCAGTATAATAGTATTTCATTTCCATTTAACATTAGGGACATAATACAAGTCAAGGCACTTTTGTGTTTAATACTTTCTTTTAGGGATAGGTGAATTGAAGATTTAGGGGAAAAGTCACAAATAACTCATTCTTATTTGAGATGCATGATTGACTCTCCAAAGAAGTACCATATAAATTCACTACCATTATTATTACAAAAACTTCACAAAATGACTTCCCAATCGAGCTGATGTAAAATAAGAAATGGATGTGGAAAAAAACTGATATGCAGGGTGGCATCTGTGGCTCAAGGGAGTAGGGCGCTGGCCCCATATGCCGGAGGTGGCAGGTTCAAACCCAGCCCCCAGCCAAAAATCGCAAGAAAAAAAATTATATGCAGACATAAACTAACAATATTATTGCAAAGCCTAGATGTTATGAAGCTCTTTACCATTAATAATAGTATAACCACAATACTTCGGTTGTCATACTCTGAGTACTATAGGTGGATGAAAAGGAAAATGGTCATTCTTCCCAAGGAGATTAGGGTCTACAGAGAAAGACACACATTATTCAAATAATCACCAAAAAAAATGAGTAGAGTGTTATTAAAGAAAAGAGCAGTTCGTATAATACTTTTTAACTAAAGAGCTTGAATAGATAGGAGTGCCAAAGCAAGATTCCCTGCAGAAAAGATATTTGATCAGTATTGAGGGAATGCATAATATGTAAGTAGAACAAGGAGAAATCAGTCAGAACTCTCATAGCTAAGCGCAGCATGTGCAAGGACCCTGTAGAGGGGGAAAATGAAAGAAAACCTTTAAAACTGGAAATCACTGAGAAAGTGGCACAAAGGGAGAACGGCAGCTAGGCAAGGGTCCTCTAAATTTAAGTGTTTGATTTTTTTTGCAAGAAAAATGAGAAAGCAATAAAGTAATTTTAGTTGGTGGAGGGTGTCATTGTAGTGTCAGAAATGTGTTCTGAGACTAGTGCACCAGTTACAGTTTTAAAAACGGATTAAAAACAAACCAGAGTGGGTACTGGGAGACTCAACCGGGGTCCATAGCTGCAGTAGTACAGATGGGAGAGAACAGTAGCTTAAAGTATGGGGATAGTGGCAGGGCAGTAGATAAATGGGAAATGTAGTACTGAAGATGTAAATTTTCAGAAATTGATGATAGAGTTACCACGTGAGCAGAGAAAAGCCAGTGTTACGGTGATTCCTCACTGTGGATTTATGAAGGGGTAAAACTCATCAAGGGAGACAATGTTAGATTAAAAATGAGCAATGATGCTTGATTATTATTTAGTTTAAGTGAGAGGTATTTGTAAGATCAGGAGTTTAGTCACAGACCTGTCAAATTTGAGTCAAAATTGAAGCATCCAAGAGGAATGGGAGTTTTGCAGAAGCAACTGGATGGACAGATCTGGGTCTGAGAGGGGAGATCTGATCTGCTTATACTCCGTGATGAGTCATCATTACATGGATGATAAATGAGAACACAGAGAAATGAAATTCATTCAGTTGAGACAACGGAGCGAGAGGAAAGAGAGATCCACAGACACTCCATTTATTATCTGAATCAATAATAATGTCTCTTTTGGGACTGAGATGGTTTCCTCTAAGAAACAGAGGAAAAAATAGGAAATTCATGTGGTCACGGATGCTAGAGGAAGAGAGCATTTTGTAAAGAAGGTGTGTTCAGTATAATCCAAAGCAACCAAGGGTCCAAAATCAGAAGATTAAGAAAGATACTTTAGATATAGAGACACAGAGGCTATTGGCGTCTTTGGCATGAGATGTATCCATAAAATAATCAAAGGTATTTAGTAAGAATTTGAGTAGAGTGTCTCAATGAATACTCAAAACAAACTTTATTTATAGTAAAAATTATCTCCTCCCATGTTATTGCTGCAGAACACAGATTCTAAGTAGTTATATCTTACTCAGGTTTTCTTATTTTGTGTCTGAGTCAGTTTCTGAATGCAAAGTCTTTCATTCAGTACATTTCATATACCAACTTTCTACACAAGCAATAGTGATTGATTAGAAAATTTGGGGGAAAAAAAACACACTCAATAGAGAAATTACCCCTATTCCTACCTTGTCTGTGGGTCATTTATAGAGAGTACATGACATTCACTAATGTTCCTCTTGCTTTCTTCTCCTTGTATCTTTTATACTGTCTCTCCATCTGGTTTGCTTCTAAATATAACTAAGTTTTATCAGTAATTTGACCAAGAAAAATAAACTCCTTTAGCCTGGAGCCTCCACATTACCCGAAGAAGGAATTTTTCTCTTTTCTTCAAAAAAATAAAAAAATAAAAACTTGAAAAGAACAGCAAATGAGAAACTTGCTTATTAGAGAAATTCATAGTAACAAACTCTAAATGGAAACAAGGTAACAACCTTTTAAGAGGAGGAAAATGCAGTTACCTGGATAACACACTCACAAAGAATATAGATAACAACTGAGAGATGGAAATTTCTAGGAATTACATGCAAATATTTACAACAATGGAACAAATATGTGTTATGGAGATAACTAAATACGTTTTAATGATGAGTAACATTTTTCTAGCAATTTACAATGACTGTTCATGTTGTCTAATTTACCTTCATAACACATTTACATAGTGGGTATTACAATTGTATCTTTATTTTGCTAGTAAAGAAATTGTACTTGGCAATATGAAGAAATGGAAGGCATCACTTTACCAGACTTTGAGCTATACTACAAGGTTATAGTAACCAAAACAGCATGGCACTGGCACAAAAAACAGAGGCATAAACCCATGTATCAGATAGAGAGAACACAGATATAAACCATCCTCATATTGCCATCAGATATTTGACAAAGCAGACAAAAAACATACACTGGGGAAAAGAATCCAGATTCAATAAATGCTTCTGGGAAGATTGGATAGCCACACATAGAAGACTGAAACAGGATCTTTATCTTCCACCACTCACAAAAAGTAATTTATGATGGATGACAGACTTAAACCTAAGACATGAAACTACAAGAATTCTAGAAGAAAATACTGGGAAACTCTTATAGATATAGCCCTGAAGAAAACCCCAAAGGCATAACAACACCAACAAAAATTAAGAAATGGGATTCAATTAAATCAAAAGATACTGTACAGCCAAGGAAACAATCAAGTGAGTGAATAGACAACCTACAGAATGTGAGAGAATATGGGTGCGATACACACCCAATAAAGGGCTAATAGGCAAATCTATAATGAACTCAAAAAGAAAAAAGCAAGAAAAATCAAACAACCCAATAAAAAGTATGCACAATATTCGGTAGGGATAAGAAGGAAGAGAAGCAGGTAGTATTAGGGCATGCTTTGTTAATAAAAAGAGGGTGGGACCTTCCAAGAAAGAGCAGATAGCACAGCAAGGGGCTCCTAATGACGGAAGAGATGTTCGGTCCATGATAGGGGGTCTCTAAGAAATGAGGCAGAGACATGACCAGGCCAGAAAGAGGCAGAGACATGACCAGGCCAATAAAGAGGGTCTTTGGAGCATGCGTATGAGTAAGGTGACAGTGCCCTCAAGTGAATTACCCTCATTAACATCGTAAAAATCATACCCATCTTCATAACAGGTTGCAGATACATGGCAACTCCTGGAAATCGCCTAATAAAGATAGAAAAGGGGAGGATTTGCTGTTCTGGAAAACCTTCACCTCTTTCCAGGAAAAATCATAAATATTCCACTCCTAACTTAGCACATTATTAAGGATTAGAATAAAAAAACAGACCTTAATCTTGGGGGCTGCAGTTCCTCATTGGAGCAGTCCACTCTCTACAAACTTTGAGAGTGCACTATCCTTTCTCTGCTCTATGCTGAATACATCTTGCTATGCTGCTTGCTTCTGTCTGTCTTGCTCCTTTATTCTGTTGGCTCAGTACTAATAACCATTCCCATTCTTTCTACTGGGATTCAAGAACCAGGAAACACACAGCTGACATCTTACACAAAAGGAGATAGACTAATGGCCAATAAACATATGAAAAAAATCTCTAATCACCAGGGAAATACCAATCAAAACCACGATAAGATCTTACCTAACCTCAGGGAGAATGTTATCAAATAAAATCTCAAAACGAGTGCTGGCATGGTTGCAGAGAAAAAGAAACACTTACGGTGGAATTGCAAACTAATACAACTTCTGGGAAAAATAGTATGGATAGACACATCAAAATAAGTGTACCCTTATGACATTCTGAGATTAAACAAAAAAAGATAAAAAAGAATTTGCGACTTGAAGATGTTAAATCATTTGCTACTTTTACTTGCAAGTTGAAAATCAGAGATGTAACTCATAGCTATCAACTACAAATTTGGTGCAATTTTCATATGCGATAACTCTGTAAGGAGAATTCTTACCTATCTTAATTATTTCAACATGAATGGTTTTATTTTCCCCACTGTTTTTTAATATTTAGTTAGATGATAGTAAATTTTTCATTTTTCATATGTAGTTCCCCAAATAACAATTATAATGCACATATTTATGATTATATGCTACTATATCCAGTCTATGTAACTGACAAAGCTAAGTATATAATCACCATATTTTTAACTCATTTCTTTCATAGCTCAACACCTGTGTTGTACATTTCTTCTCAGGTACAGTCTATATTGATTAAAAAATATATACACATATATTAGACAGCATCCTCTAATATTTTTAAAATTCAAAATAAATAAATTTCTTCATTTTTACTGATATTTTCAGTTAATAGGTAATATATACCCATAAAACCCAAAGATTATACTGTCCTTGTCAAAAATACATCATCTCTATAGGAATAATTTAATTGTAACATAAAGTGATTTTCAGAATAATATACTTCCTAACAGTTAACAAGCAGAAAGATGACAATAAATGTATATTGAGTGGGTTTTGACAGAATAAAGTTAATGGTATTTCACAACATAAAGAAACAAATTTTAAGAACAAAATTAATCTGATATTGGGTTTTGTAATATTTTTGAGGTTCATTTTAGTATCTTAGCAATTAGGATAAGACTATGAAATATATCATTTAAAACAACAATTCAAATGTTCCTTTTTTTCAGTTTTTGGCTCGGGCCGGCTTTGAACCCGGCACCTCCAGTATATGGGGCCAGCACCCTACTCCTTTCAGCCACAGACACTGCCCAATTCAAATGTTTCTAATAAACATGCTGAAATATATTCCTAGGAGAATTTTGAGAGCATCACCTAATATCCAAGTTATTAGCTTCATCATTTATATAGTTACAGATTTTTCCATAAATTTAATATCAAAACTTCTTATAAAAGAGATCATGCTACCTTTTTATGCATAAGCAAGTTTTATCATAAGAGTAAATTAGACTAAGGAAAATTTAAAGCACATTTTGAAACAGAAGAATGAGTTTTACCTCGTAAATGAAAGCCATTTTTATCCAGAAATGTTTCATTGAGTTTCAGTAATGAATTAGAAGTAGTTGAGAAAGGAATTCCCATTTATTGAAGGTTGACTATGAGTCAATGGATGTTTTCAGTGCTTCAAATATAGTGTCTAATAGCAAAGAGTCATTTTAGGAATACTTGTTTAATACTTTTAGATATTTTACTAGCTTTAGGGATACAATGTGATGAACTTCAGTACTAAGAAGAAAATGGACTTGCCATGTATGCTTCTATGGTAACCACAGGGGAACTACTCAGGCATGAGTTGTTATTCACTACCCCATCTGTCAAAACAAACACACTCTCATATGCACATGCAGACTTAACACATGTGTAAACACACACACACACTTCCAGCTTTCTGTATTAGGGCACAGTTGTACATTGTTTTTGGAACTGGTTTGGCACTGTATTGGTCACTGTTTTAGTGAATATTCAACAATCCACCTGAGAGGAATAAATTCTAATCCCAATTTTCATAAGAGGAAATTGAGTTTCAAAGATATTAAATAATCCTTCCTTGGTTGTTAATACTGTAATATTTATATCCTGCCAGAACTTAGAAGATTCTGCCATTGAACTCTGTTGACCAGGTCCTCTCCCTCACTCACATATCATATCAGCTCCCTCCTCCTTCATAGAAAGGAACGAAGTCCTAGGTTACTCTAGATCTATCTTAGCTTTTCAAAATTTCTCTCAGTGCTACAGTGTAACATCATTTCTTTTCTTTTCTGCTGTTTTTTAAATTTATCCCTAATTTCTTCTTTTTCTAATTGTTACCAATTTCCTAAAAATAGAGCAACAGAGTTTCATTTCATAAATTTAAAACATATTGAGGGATACACAATAAGCTATATTCAAAATCTGGAAACCAGATTCTGAAAATAGCAAATCCTGATGAAAAAGTGTAACATTTATCCATAAGAAAGTGTATCCCTATCTGATTTTCAATTATTAATTTCAATGTTCACCTCAGTTACAAAGTATTTGTCTTATCATATAGTGATTTGTACTTAATATCACTCTAGAAAAACAAAGCATATGGTGGGTGTGAATATTTTTATACAGTATGCTATGTGCATTTTGTATTCATCTTAAAATGAACAATTAATTTAAGAGAAATTGTCTTTTTTTCCCTCAAATTGATTCAATTGTAAACAATGGAGTTAAATACTCAGAGCAGAATTACTTAATCTATGTAGTGCTTTAGTTGAAGGAATTGAGAAGTACATTTTATTTTTGCAGAGGATTCCAAAGGCTGGTGAAGTGCTAGTATTTCTCAGGAAATAACATAATTAAAATAAGTTGTTGAAAATCTAAGTTCCTGAAGAAGAATTTAAGTCAATAAGTATTAAAGTTAAATGGAAATAGTTGATAAAAAGAGAAAGATTTTTCCAGGTGTTGCAGAAGATTGTATGCAATGATCCCCACTTGTCTCTGCCCCGCAGTGATCACACCTTTGTGTAATCTCCTCCCATTTCTTTGTGGTGTGGCCTTGACTTGCTTCTACCCAACAGAATACAGCAGTGGTGTCAGGTTGACCTTTAATGATTATGCTGCATAAGATGTTGACCATTGTCCATTAGAGACTCTCTTACTGCTGCCCATGATGAAGTGAGCAGGCATGTTGAGCAGGTCCATGGATGAGGCAGTGAGAGTGGCCTGATTAACCACCAGTCAGAACCTGAGAGCCGCCTCTGGCTGACAGCCAGCCAAGAGCTGAGACCTCAGTTGGAAAGTACACAAGGAACTGAATTCTACAACCACCATCTCAGCTAGAAGCAGGTGATCCCTGGGAATGAATAGCCTCCATGCCTGTAACCTTGACTTGCTGCTGTCAGATATTCCCTTTTAAAGCAGGGAACATATCAAAGCCATTCCCAGACTCCTGACCCAAGGAAAGCGTACAAAATGGGAAACACGTATTGTTTTAAGTTTGTGGTGATTTAACACATTAGTAGATAGTCAATATTAATAGATAATAAACAAGGAGTATGTAGAAGATAACATTTTAAAGACAGGATGGAAGAAAACATCAACTCCTTGGGAGTTCCTCTCTGACCAGCAGGCCTCAGCAGTGGGTGGATTTTATCTCCTCTGCATCAGGATTTACAGTTCAGGGACTCACAGATACTTCATAGGCAGAGGGCATTCAAATCATCAGTCTGGTGTTTGATTAAGTCTGGAAATTTGCAGTATTTATCAATATACTATATTTAGGATTAGATCTGGTTGCATATACAAAACATACCAACTAATTTGGCTAAAACACCCAAGGCTTATTTTTTCACATAAAAACAAATCCAGATATACACAATTCCTAAATAGTTTCTGGGATTTTTTTTTCGGTAGTCACCACTTAAAATATTCCTTAACAAACATAACTTTTGAAGTTCATGGTAGCAAGAGGTAGAAATAAAGTGAAGGAGGAATTAGCAGAATTCATAGACAAGACCTTTTCTTATATTTACTATCAGAACACTTTGTTCCATAGCTATGAGTAGCTTCCAGAAAGCCACAGGAATCTAATCGCTTAATAGAGCTCATTTTTATTTTAGATACTGTACCTGTATTATAATTTTATAGCTAAGAAGGAAAAGGAGGTTGCATTCAGGGAGCTAATTAGTGGCCTTGACCACATTATTTAATTTCTAATATTATTAACTCTTGAACAATGCTTTGAAAATTAGGCATAAAATTAGGCTACCTGGATAAAATTGTTCTTGACTTATATTTATAGTTCTTCAACCCTAGCATGAATTAATAATAGAGCAAGATAAGTAGTAAGGGACAACATCAAATTTATGATAATTGCAGTATAATAATTCATAACTGGACCAAACTTATGCTTTTAAGCTGCCAGATATGCAAAAATGCTATTATAATGCCAAATAAAATCAATACCAACTACTCAAGATTTATAGATCAGCCCCAAATAACTTGGTCTGAGAAAAATTAGGTTACACTTTAACAGTATAAGCATGGCTCTGTGTGTCATGTTTTAAATAAATCGTCATTAATAATTGAGTATATTTCCTCACCACCCTGCCCACTTTTGAACTTACTAACTTCTGTACATTCAACCAAAGTAGGACAGCAATAACAAAGATAGGGAGAAAAAGTGAAAAATTTGCTGATAAAAATAAATATGACTTTTTCCAGGATACGAAACATATTAAAAAGAAAAATTTTAGGTGAAGTCCTTCTTATCATTGTGTCTCATCCCCAAGAGGTATGTCACACTCCATGACCCCACTCCCCCTCTCTCTTTCCCCCTCCCTACTCCCCCCTTCCCTCGCCCCCCACTGTGTACTGTCATCAATTGTCCTCATATCAAATTTGAGTATATAGGATTCTCACTTCTCCATTCTTGTGATGCTTTGCTAAGAATAATGTGCTCCATTCCCATTCATTTAAATACAACAGACGTAAAGTTATTGAATAAAGGAATTTTCACTGAATCTTGTTTTAATCTCTAAAAGATATTCTATCATATTCTATTATTGATTGGGTTGTCCATAGTCTTAAAATGCAAATAGTTTTATAGAGACCTATTCTACTTAAAAATATTTACTTTGTTGGGTCAAAAAGTATAGCATATTTATTAGTATAGCATATACATAGCATAAAATATCAATAAGGCAGCTATTCAACTATAGAAAATTAATATATGCTTTATGATTTGGCAATATTATAAACATTATTTGGACTTTTAAAAATGAGGCAAAAATAATCAGTTACATTTTGCTTAACATATATGTATTATTAGTTCAAGAAATAGTCATCAAGTGCTTCTGCTAAACGGTATCTTTAGGAAAATCACTTATAACAAGTAATGGAACTTAAAACACTCTGTCTAACACTTACATATAACAATCTGTAAATGGAGAAGTCCAAAGATGAAAAATGTTAGCTACAGTATAAAAAAGTTTAGCAGAGGAACCTAATTTGAAGCTAAGTAATATTTCAACTGAGACCTGAAGAAATAACAATTGGACAGGTGAAGTTTAGAAGGAACAATATTCCAGACTAAGAAACAACATGTGGAAAAGACTAAGTCCTGTCAGCCCTGGTTATAAAGAGTGTAAGCTCTATTATCCCAAGTCTGTAAAATTATGCATGTAAACGTCTAAAAGAAAAATAAAACCCTGAGTGAGAAGCTTATTAACTTTCTTTTTTTTGGACTAAATTTATCTTCAGTTTACATATATAGGCATTTCTATGAATCTATGTTATTTGAGTAACAAGAAAAGGAACTTTTGAGGGGGGTCGAGTAGAAAAAATATTTAATATTAACATGGAGTAGATGCAGCCCGTTTATGCTCTCATGGTGTTACGCTTCCTTCTAGAATAACATCCACCAACTATTTTAAGATGAACATCATGGGCATCTGGGATCAAGAGGAGAAGGTCAGGTGTTGAGAACAGAAGCCATTTACTCACCTCTGGGCCTGCCATACTGTAAGTTTCACAATCCGTGTTTATACTTGTCCCTGAGGTCAGATTTCCAAGATTTAACTGTAGGTCTACCATTTACTAGCTAGATGTCTTGAGAAAATTATAACATCTCCACAAGGCCAAATTTTGCCCCAGACGGAAAGAATAACAATAGGAATAACAATAAATTTCTGGTGCACATATGTCATGAGAATTAAGTGAGATGCGACACAGAAAGTGCTTAGAAGAATTATTAATATATATTAAATAGTCCATAAATATATTCAACATCACGATCATCACTATTATTCTCATCTACTGACCCCTAAGCCACTACGACTTTATGGTGATCATGCTGTTAAATCTCTCATTTGTTTTCTAAGGTGAACACACACTGTCCTCTGAGGAACATCACCGAGAACACGTTATAAGCATCCTGGAATCCTACAGCATAGAGAATATGCAGCAAGGGCAGAGGAGGTAATAAAAAGAGTAATAAGAATTTGTGTACAGAAGGGGAAAAAAAGAACATTTTCTGCCCCCACTTCTATGCTCAAAGCCTTAGGTTCACTTATTTTTAGATTATAAATGCTGTACATGTTAAATTTGAAAAATGTTAAAAGCCCTTTAAGGGCATAAAGAAGAAAATTTAAATGTTCTATTTATTTCAGTCAAGTTTCTAGTGATATTTGACTATACCATCTTTCAATTTCTTGCTGCAAAAGAGTGAGAGCGTAAGTGAGAGAGAGATGAGGAGAAGTTTGGTGAAAAGTTGTAGAGGGTCAATCTCTCCTGAATCCCTATCCATAAACTGGAAAGTTAGGAATAATACTGAATACTGTACAGGAATTAATTATTAATTATAGAAGCTATAAAGTCATACTAAAAATTTACACCATCAGAAAGCATAATTAACAAGAAAAAATTTCTGCAGAAAACAAAACTATGAAAAATCATGTTTTGATAATTATAAAAAGCATTATAAATTGGCTATTAAGTGAGAAAGGTATATTTTAATGAGGTATTTCTGTATTAACAGTCTGCTAATACTGGTGATTGGTAAACAACCATCAAACATTTGTGGAGTAAAAGAGGGAGTCAATGATTGGAGTGTAAATTGCAGTCATTTTTTTTTAATTGACACTGTCCTTCAAAACTTAACATTTTTCAGATCCTTGCACTCAGGAATTCACTATTTCTGATACATTGCAATTTAGGACTAATGTTCACACACATACAGAAAGTCACGTCTCTCAAAAAATGTACAAATCAATGAATTAATTATAAGTGAACAGGCTTAAGTAACAACTGACTGGGTCAAGAAATAAAACCTTATAAACATCCCCTTTCAAGTATGTTTCAGTAACACCCCACTCTCTCATCACAATTGTAAAACACCAACCCAACCTCTAAGATTTTATTTCAAATGGCTACAGTGTTAACAAGTTCTAAGGCTTAAATTTAAATCTAGCTTTGTCTGTTTCTGAAATCCACCTTATTTTCATGATGTCATTCTCCCTTACATATGTGGGGGGCACTGTAAGGTGTAAAACCGTATCACAACAGAATATATGAAACATATTTGACATTATAAATAGTTTTTTGGCATTTAGTATTGGATTTTATGTAACCTTCAGTGTGTGATTACATGGACCACAATTCAATACATACTAAGCTTCGGTTGATCAAGCATGAGTTCTGAGGCCGTAGGTAAAATGGCAAAGCAGGAAGGCAGGACATCGCCCTCATCAGAAACTTTTTTACAGGGTAGAGAAAGAAAATGAACACAGAGTAAATAAATAAAGAAGTATGTTCAGTTTGTGCCCAAGTTTCTAAAGGAAGGAAGCCCAGTGATGGGATGAAAGTGATGAAGTGGAGGTCTGGTTGGTAAGTGGGCTAAGGGTGCAAGCGTGCTAGGTCAGGGAAAGCTCTGTTTTTGCTAAAATAGAAAATAGAACTGGCAGCAAAAAGGGGAGATGCTGCAAGTGGCTTTGAAGAGATAAGTGGGAAGTGGCCATGCAAAGGCTCGGGAGATCTGGGGAGATGTCTGTGCTTCACCTGATGGTTCCCTCAAGCCACGTCTGCTCCGATCTTCCTCTGCTCCAGTCTTCATCTGCTATCAGGTCACTCTCACTGGGGTGTGAAGAATGTGCTGAAGTAGCATGAGAATGGGAGCAAGAAGCCCCAATGAGGAGGATGTCACAGTGACCTAGGCAGGAAATGTGGCTGGGACTTGGCAATGTAGCCCTGAGATGGAAGGTTCAATATTAAAGATGGGTCTAGCTGCCCGGGTGATGGACTGGGAGGAACTAAAGGTGCTTTCAAGGGTCTGAGCTAGAGCATCTGGACGAATCCCTCCCTGGAACAACACTGTCACCTAGGTAAGAAGTTTACCTGGTTCATGAGAAATGTCACGACATTTGTGACATTTCCAATGTTACAACTGGATAAAGGCTCCAGTTTTCAAATAATTTGCTCTTTACAAATCACACAAAGTCATTGTGGTTTTCTCATTGACACCACGGTTGTTATTCATGTCAATCCTGGTGTGCTCTCTTAAATCACAGAGTTCATAAACAGCACAGAGACTGCCTCACACCTGTGAATGTCACCCAACGTGTGCGGTGGGTTGTGGTGATGAGTGGGTGTGTGGAAAGCAGTGGGAGAGACAGAAAGATGCTGAGTAATGGGGACTGTCTGGGGGCAAGGCAGGGCTGCTAGAGGACAGCCGGCCTAGAGGAATCAAGCAAAGTGATGTCAGAGGTTTGGAAATTTGGGGCCTGCTTTAAACACAGACTTACTGGATGAGGGTATGGATTCTCCTGATTTGAAATTTATTCTGCAGTGAGTAAAAAGCACAATTAGATTCATCACAGTATTCTGACTAATGTTTGAGGTCTTTAAGTTATGGCTTAGCATAGAAACTATTGGTGGATGACAGCTTCTATTTGTACAGGAATTGAGGACTGAGATTACAGACACCCCTTTGGGATTATTTCCTTTTCTGATTTCTCAAAATATTGCCCTTTTCAAAGATTATGAAAATAGCATAAACTTAAGGAAGACCTTAAGGACACTGGTTAATATTTAAGGTATTAATGAAATTGAAACAAAAATGGAGGTAGTGGATAAAACTTCCCAGTAGTACTCAGGTCTCATCCCAAATAACAGCGTTTACCAGGAAAAATTCAAATGAACGACTTCCTGGGAGATGATCTACCAATAAATAAATTCAATTTAACTTAAAAATGATATGCAAACTTAAAGCATTAGAAACACCTGAAAAACAATTCAGCCCATCTTTTTTTTAATAGATACAAAGATACAATAAGATCCCTTTTCACAAAGTAAGATATTAAATTAATTCTATGGCAAGCCAATGGCAACAGCTGGGCATTTAACTTTCTTTACCTGCTTTCTCAAGAGATCAAAATTATTGTTTAACTTTATTAATTTAGAAAAACAATATCACCTTTTCTCAAAAATAACTCTTCCCAGTGTCAAAATGACCAGTTAATTCATTGAAAGCATTCACCTCTTCTGGGCCTGAGAAAACCACCAATGTTATTATACACCAACCAGATTTAGCCAAAAATAGCATCTCACATAACGGGCACGTCTTTGTCCTTCCTCTTCTTTTGATCCCAATGGTACTGTTACAAATAACATAAACATAAGCAACCTGTAACTGAATGACAGATACAACTGTCATGAAGAAACCTGAGCATCCTAAACGTCAGATAAAAGTCCTTTGAAAATGAGTGTCAAAAAAAAGGGAGAGGAAGATGTGCTGCAGTTTCTGAAGAATGTTGGTTTTCCTGTGAGAGTCTTAAGGTTCGGCCGCTTTCATATGCTGTGACAGAGAATGCCTGGTAATTATTCCAAAGCTCCCAGTGCTGGAGCTAAAAGCCAATTTAATTAGCGTTTTTATCCAGCTGCTCGTACCAGGATTACTCTGGAACAAGACTTTGAAATAGCAGTGAATTCTAGAAATTTCAAAAGAAATGCTTCTTTTAAGCTTTTTCATTTTTATCTTCTCAATGTATATTTTATATTCTACATAGTCATTTTTCGAAAGAAAAAAAATATTACAGAAGGCCAAGTAAAGTAAAACTATCCGTAAAAATCTAGATTCACTTTAGGCGCATTTTGGGTGAATGTCCAGGAATGGCCTAACACAGAAACAGAGAAAACTCTGGCCTGACAAACAGCCTACAGCTTCTAAGAGAGACTGTTACAGGGGTCCTCAACTTTTTAAACAGGGGGCCAGTTCACTGTCCCTCAGACCATTGGAGGGCCAGACTGCGGGCCCTGGGACGAGTTGGCTGCTAAGCAGGACAGGCAGTGGCGGCAAAAACACCCAGTGGGCTGGATAAATCTCCTAGGCGGGAAGCATGTGGCCCATGGGCCATAGTTTGAGGACACCTGCTAGCAGGCTGGACAAGAAGTCACCTTCTAATAGTTTCTTATTCATCTAACTCCAATTCTGTGTTTTGTTACCATAATCATCATAGGGTATTTTTTCTTAGAGTTCCTTTTAAATAAAACCATTTCTGCTCTATTTTCCCCACTAATATCCCCTCTCAATTTCACTTCCTCCTTTGGACCAGCTATCATTTCCACTGTTAACATGTAGCTCTAGGGTTAGTGTTTCACACACATTGTCAATTTCATAGATCCAATTGCCTAAAAGACTTAGACATCAAAGTTTACTAAAACTCAGTGAGAACTATGCTGCACTCGTTTCCCCAAACTCAGTTCCTTTATCACCTACCTCATTCAGGCAGGTCATCAGTGTTTCCGAACCTAAGCCAGGTACAGAATAGCCTGCTTTCCTTCTTTCTTTAATACACAAAAATGTCTCTTTCCCACTGCAATGGACTGAATGTTTATGTCACCCTCCTCAAGTTCACAGATTGGAATTCTAATACCAGAGATGATCAAATTAGAAGGTAGTGTTTTTGGGAGGTGATTGTGTAATCATGGTGGAGACCTCATGAATGAGGTTAGTGCCCTTATAAAAGGGACCCCAGAGAGGTTCTTTACTGCCTTGCCATATGAGATTGTATAGTACAATGAGAAAACATTCTTATCAAAACCTGAATGTTCTGGTGTCTTGAATGGGACTTTCCAGCCTTTACAACTGTGAGAAATAAATTTCTATTATTTATAAGCCACTTGGTCTATAGCATTTTCTTATACAAGCCCAAAGAGACGAAGACATCCCTCTTCTAGGAAATGTATCTATTTCACTTTTGGAAGGCACCTTTCCCCTTCCAGACTTCAGCCATGAGGTTCGACCACAGCATCTCTCCAACAATGTGAGTTGGGGTAGGGAGGGAGGAAAGAGGCTAGGGTCCCTCAGGTGACCGCCTGGTGGTTCTATACTCACCCCTCAAGTATGTAGAGAATGTTCCACATTCTTATCAAATCATTCCTAGGAAATCAATTTGATGACTACTTGGTACAGAAACCAGAAGGGATAATCTATCCAATCAGTGACAAGAGGCATGGACCATGAAGTCAAGATTCAGAAACTAACAAAATAATACATAGTCTGACCAAGCCTGACTTCAGGATACGGCCTTAAAAGGTTAATTGCACAAATATGGAAAAAATAATCTAGTTTAACATAAATCTTGAGTCTTGCTTACAGCTTAAAAATGAGTATGTATATATGTAAATATATGTACACAGCAGAGTGTGCATATCAAGAGTGCTAAGGGTCCCATTAAGTTATGAATTAAATATTCACTCTGGAAACCTCCTGCTGTAACACTGTCCTTTTCAAGAAGGCCTACAAATGCACAAGATCCAAAAGAAAACAATTTGAGCACTAGGAGATTAGAAAGAGGCCACCCTAGACACTGGTCGAGATAATTGGGCATGCTTATTCTGTAACCCAAGGATAATTTGGAAAAGGCCTATCAGATATATATATATATATATATATATATATATATATATATATACACACACACCCACACACCCACACACACACACACACACACACAGAGGGCAAGAGCAGAAGTGGATATTACAGGATGACCCATTTGCTTCATTACAAGCGATATTTCTTTTGAAAAACAAAATAGGCTTTTATGTAACGAATAAATATTCTGAAGTCTGAGGCTGACAATCTTATGTCAGGAATACTACAGACATGAGCCTTGAAATAACCTTCTTTCTAAGCTCTCTTTCAGTTCTTAAGGTTTTATACAGCATGAGCAAGAGACTTTCTAATCTTCTCCATAATTCTACTCTTAATTAATGCAGAGCTACAATGGCCATTATTCGGATCTATAATTAGCCCAATCATTTCATTAGTTTTATTATCCTATGAAAATGTTTATATAGCAGAAATTGGGCAGGACTTTATATTTGTGCCTAACAGAGATGATCATCTCGATATCTATAAAATCTCCACAGAATTTGATACAGTGGGGAGGGGATACAGAAAGGGCACTACGCCCCAGCCATGGGACTCTTCATCCCTGCTACCCTCTCCACATGTTCAGTGCTATAAGGGTAGGTTGAGGACTTCACAACTCCACCTCTAAAAATATTTTCACTCATCTACTAAAAAAGAAGAAAAAAATGCTTAAAATTCTGTGATCTGCCAGCACTGCTAAAATTATAAAGAGCAGCAAGTTCTGTATTACATTTCTTCGGTCTTTACAGCAAGGACATATTTTAAAATCTTGCTGCCTCTTACCCTTCCGTTTGCTGCAAAATGTCACTGGTGTTGATAAGGCCAGCTGCTGCTGGCAAAATTGCTTCTCCCTTCGCACTGAAGAACAACAGTGTAGAAGGTTATCTCGTCTAAACCATTTCATGGGCAATAAGGTTAGAAAAGCAATACAACTTTTAATAAATTTTAAATATTTATATGGTACAGAGATTTTTAAAAAGCTATTCATAGTGAGTCTCTCTAGCTACGTGACATTACATAAGTATCTAGAGACGGAATCTATAACTTAAGGAAGCTAGGAGATTTTTGCCTTTTTCATTAATGTCTAGCAAAAATCTATACAAATCAACAAGAAGGTAATAGTTAGTGGGTTTTTAAATTTAATTTCTAGAGCCATATCTTTTAAAACATACATATGCACACACGATGTCTTAATTTTTGTATTTTTTGGCTGTTGTTGTTCATTAGTATGTTTTCTTCTTTTTAATTGCTTCAGGTTCATTGAGGGTACAAAGAATTAAGTTACACTGTTTGCATTTGTTTGGTAAAGTCCCTCTTATAACTGTAGGTGCACCATATACCCTAACATGGTGCCCATTAAGTGGGAACACACCATCCTCCTGCTCCCTTGTTTCCCCACCCCCTACCTTGAGTTGATTTGAGTTTTCCTCGTATATGGGCCTGTATTTGATTATCTACTGGCTTCATACTGGGTAAGAGGTATGAATAGAACCTTCTCTGATGAAGATAGACAATGGCTAACAAACATTTAATTTGGTTTCTTTTATGAATTAAACTATTGCTGCATTCAGTTCTAATTCTCATATTTTTAAAAACACGTATGCTATGTGAATATACTGAAATACAAACAAACAGAGACTGTTGAGAGCTTTCTATAACAAAAGAGTCAACCCCATCACTTTCTTCTGACAAATATTCAAGGAAGGTAGGTGGAGAGAAGGCTTTATTTAAAAAAAAAAAAAAAAAAAGGAAGGCAAGGTGTGCCTAATGGGAGTTATTGGCTGGGAGAAGCTGAGATCAAGCTAGTTTGAAATGGAGCATCCTGTATGATTGGTTTAGAGAACATATTTGGCATTCAGTGGTCGACCCTAAGTCAGAAGCCAGGAGGAAAAATAGGACATCTTGTAATCATTACCAAATGCTAACCATTTTGTATATTCAGTCTTTCAATATTATATTTCAAATAAACAGTTGTAGTCAAGAAAACCTTTGCCTACTAGATATTGTAAAAATATATCTCCATAAAGTATAGTTGGGAGACAATTCTCCTTGGTTCTCTCATCGTTTTCCACACTTTGCAAGCAGAAGCACTGTTGTCTTTTGTTCTAGATTATATTTCAAGGATTTTTACAAAAGGAACAGCCTTGGAAGATGGAGATAGTGGCTGTTGCTTAAAAGAGAGTACAGATGTGTTTACTGCCCAGCATAAAAAAATGGCAAAGTTTCTCTCCCAGGAGGAGTTTGGGCAGGTTTCCTTTACAAAATATTTGAGTAGCCTAAGCTTAAGTTTATTCAGCTGCAATAAAAACCACTTTGTATACAACCTTCACCTGGCATTTCCTTGACTTGGAGTCAAAGGAAACTGAAGCAACAGAGAGCACACGCCATGCTGGGTTGTGAGAAGTGAGGTCCTTTGTCTCCAGTCCAGGAGCATCATGTTTTCCAACACATCTGCGGAAGTGTGACAGGATAATTTGGTGGGTTACAAGTAAGGTACAATCTCAGATCTTTTAGCTCTTAACAAGTGCAAAGTATCAATGACTAATCGATTAGGTAAGTGAATATTCTCTGTTACTCTCTGATTTAGGAATAGAACCAGGATTACAAGAATAGTGCACAAAAAAAGCATGTAGTAAAAGGCACCTTGGAAAAAGTCTCTTATAAATTATTTCAGATTATTTTAAGTACATGGAAAATAATTGAGTGTGTAGGGATAGGTGAGGCTAATAAAATAAGGCTTCTGATCGGCTTTGTCAAGATACAAAAGTGCTACTGTTCCCCAGGTCTTTCATATTTAACCAAGGGCAATCAGCAAAACTGTGCAAGAATGAGAAAGATTTCAGAAAGTTCTCAGATTTAATTTATGTTTAATACTTTACACTCCATCGTTCTCCAAATCTCATAAAAATAATCGCAGCAAAGGTAGCACACATCCCTATGATAAAGTATCAGTGCACCTGGCAGAACTGTCATTTACTTATTAACGGCCAACATTTCTATCTTAGTGAAAATCGATCTAGCTAGAACAATTCCATTTGCTTAAAAGACAGCTAAATAATTATTCGTAGATTAAAAAAAATAGCTGTATCAGTAAAGTAAGCTATTTCTTAAGTCTCTGCAACATGGTCTGAGCATGCATGATGGTAAAGCGCTTGGCAGCGTCCTATGATGGGTCATAATGAGTCTGTCTGCACATCAGGTGGAGATTATTATTTATTTTTGAGGGCATATATTAGTCTGAGATTCTTTTAAGAAATCATTTTAAATTACTCACAATAAGATGTATTACTGCATATTTCACATAGTATTGGAAGAATGACCCATACCTGGAACCTTTAATAGAATATTTAGCTTCAAGAGTTTGCCGTGTGATGGTGAACTGCAGACACAAGGGTTTTGCTGAACCTGCCAGAGCACTGCATTTTCTTTTTAAGAACTGAGGCCAATTTATTTTAAACTTAAAAGCAAGCTAGTCTGCAATAAAAACTAAACATATAAGGAATGAATAAATTATCTTAAAGGTGGTCATTGCCTACCATGTTTTCTTCTTTAGAGAGTAAAATAAGTTATCCGTGTAGTAGAATTCATAATGTTCATCATCAGGAAATGGGGACCATTTCAGACACTTTAAACCTCCTGAAAGCAGAGTGGACAGGAGGCCCATTATATATCCAAAAGGAAGCTTTGAAAAAGTAGCAGGACCCAAATATCTTGTGTATCAAGGAACACATGGTTCTCACCCCCAAATTCCATTCATGTTCATCTTCCAATGCATGCATGAGTTAGTAACTGCTGTTATAACATTGCTGATAAAGCTTAAATGGGGTCTAGAATTGTAAATTAAAAATTTAATTCCTATTTGTTCAGAAGATAATTGTGATGGCTAACTCTAAACAATTATTTCATCATGAATACTTTTAGTATGTATTAGAATAAGGAACACAGGTCTAATAATTTGATGAAATATAGTATAACCTCTGTAAGTTGACCACCCAAAAGACTAAAACAAACTGTTCAACCTCTAGAAATGATCAACATAAGGAACTTCCATTGGGTACATGCGATGGATGTCTGGTCTATGAAAATTAGGTCAACTTAAAGGTTCAATGTAAGGAAGTGGTCAGCTGCAGTGGTTCTCCTGTACTTCAAGCATGTACGGTGTCCTTGTTCTGTTCCATGCTTTTACCACTATCTTTAAATTTTTACTTTAGTATTACCTTCCAATTTGTACTTTCTCTTCTGAGAAGAGAGAAGAGCTCTTTTCATGTCAACAACCCGGTTCTTGAGGCAGTTCATTGAATAATGTCATTCTAGTCTATTATATCACTATGAGTCCATATCCCAGAATCTGAAAAACTCCAGAAAACTATCCAATATTTTTCTCAACTTGATAAATAGAGGACCAGATCTTACCCATAGTGATCCTACCCAATAACTGGTGGGAGATTCTAGATGAACCAGCTCACTTTTTCCTGATGACTGGCCCAATGAGCTTACACATAAAGTTTTGTATAAAAAATAGTTAATACTTTACCTTGATACTCAGAAGAAGAAGAGAGGGTTATAAGGGAAATCCAGGCAGAGAATATTTCCCCTCTATCTGAGTAGGAGTGGCTATAAATCCCAAACAAACATGTTTAAAAGATTAATGACCTTGTAATTGAACTTCAAACCAGCCCTGATTTTAAAAAGTGAAGTGATAGACAAAATCTAGTAAGAATGAAAAGGATAGCATTGAATACAAATTTAAGAGCACTGGAATTTGCATGGTAGAGACAGGTCACATCCTGGAAAACCATCCAAGGAGCTGTGAAAGTCCTACAAGAATTGTTCAACAACCAGGAGTAAAGAAAAGATTCTTCCATGCAGCTCAGCCAAGGGTTGTCCCATCACTGCCATTCACAGAAACTTAACCTGATGACAGATTCCTCATCTCTTCACCAAACCAAATGGTTACCTTGCGGTGGGAAACTAAGTTTTAAGCCTTTTGTTGTCCAAACTTACATTTTAGTTTAGCTTTATTTTCTAGTCCTTTCAACTAAGACATTCCATTTGTTTGAAATCATACCTACTCTGTGGAACAAAGTTTCTAACATGGCCAAGACTTTGTGTCTGAAGAAGACAGCTTAAGTGGTGAGTGCCACATCATTTTAATAAGCAGTAAGGAGTCTGGGCATAGAACCCAGATGTATTGGTATTCTATAAAGGAACAGGTATGTATAGGCAGATGAGCATCTGTCAATAATAGTCAAGAAATCAAGTAGGCATGGTATAGCTGGAGATTCATGCAAAACTTGGTTTCTTTGGAGAATCTTAGCAAGAGTTATGTGACAATGCCATTAGACAAGTGAAACAAATCAAGGTAGAATCTGGAAGAAGGAAATATTGAGCAAGGGGGAAATGACTGTCATTTTTAAAAAAAAAATTTAATTTCATTTCCTTATTAGAGTTAATGAGACAGGGATCCAGGGTATGGAACTTCAGCCTCTTGAGGGATTCACAATAGCCATGCCGCTATTCTCAATTTTTTTTTTTTTTAAGTGAGATTTTAGGTAAATTCAAGGCCAGGCTCATGTCCAAGCATGATCACAAAACCTAGCCAAGCCTTTTCATATTCGTTTCTACCCATGGTCAGAGGAGGAACCAAATGAAACATGCTCATCTCTGCTGCTCCCTAACTGAGTCCTTCAGTTTTATGTTTGTTTCTCAGGTTGGATGCCTTCCAACCTCCTGCTTTCTACACAGAGTGTAGTTTCTCCTATGTACAAGAAAACAGTCCTTGGATTTGTGAACAGAAGTTTGATTTCCTCATCATATTGGCTTCTCAAATGACCATCCTGGACTTGGCAACCTATACTTTCTGTGTGTTGCCTGACCCTGAGCCCCAACACATGAACACATTTCTGCTTCTCCTTACAGGAAGGTGACTTTGCTTGCATTCCTGCAGTACAAAGTAATCAAGGTTTATCTCTACTTAAGCCCTGCCCATTAACAAACAAGGTCATACATAGTAAATAAGACAGGTGACATTTTTGTAGACTTGCAATACATACTTTATTACCATGTCATATATAAACAAATTTTGGTTGTTCATAATTCCCATCTGGTTAACTTCAAGATTCTTAACCTTTGAATTGTCTAAAAGGTAGAATTTTAGGTATTCCACTCCCAAGTATCTACCTTAAGGCATCAATTACTGACCCACATGGTCCACTGAACAGTTTTCTGCCAGGAGTCATCTCATCTGAGCTGGTTGTGGGGGGCGTGGTCAATGTACTCTGTCGCTGTGCTGAGGAGAGTGATCATATGCTTTGTTCAGATGTTTCATTGTTCTACTTTTTATGGTGAACACGTCACCTGTTTCCAGGTATTCAAGTAAGAATTTGGGAGCAGAACATCCAACTATGGTTCACAGTAAGATGGGTATGATGCATTTGTTTCCATTAGGTGACATTTTCAACTAGTCCTGAACCAGGAGCTGCTGTGTTCCAAGGAGCAGAAGTACAAATTTTCGCTGCTTTGTTATTAGTTTTAATTTTTTTGTATAGCCTATTCCTTTTCTAGGACTTGAAGGTCTGGGTTAGGATAACTTCAGCTTATAGATACTGTGCTGTTTCCAGACTTGCCAGGCCCCTCAGGACAAAAAGAATTAGTTAGAAAATGTCAATGTGCTGACTTCATCCCATAGAATGTGCTCGGTTAGGGAGATCCACGTACTTGCCACTCATGCTTTTGAATCTCCATTGGTGTTCTGAGAAACAGATGCTCCATTTCTGAATTTGAATTAACATAGGAAGGTGGACATGTTTATAGACTGCTGATTAAATAATCAGATACTTTAAAAATATACCATACTAAAGAGATTCTCTGGCTTAGCTAAGTTCTAGAGTCATCCACAGAATTAAAAAGATTTTTCTGGAAGCCAGAACCTGGTGTGGTTAACATGGAGGGACCAAACGGTGGCCTTAAAGTGATATGCAGAAAGGAGGTTGTAGATCACTGAGGCTAAGGCTCAGTCTTTTAAGGTATGAGTATTTATTATTGTACTAATGCTCTTTTAGCAAATACTTTCTAAATACAAGACAGTATTGTCTTGTTTTGAGAGACTAGAAATCTACACTAGGCTTTTTGGAGGAATAAAAAAAACTGTATATATACACCAAACAAATGAACTCCACACAAGGCCCAAGTTTACATAAAGGACAAATATATAGATAAATTTACTCATTGAGGCTATCAGGGAAATAGGAAGTAAAACCCTGGCTAAGCATTTGCCTATTCACAACTCAGAATTTGAAAACTTGTCCAGGTTGCTTCACAGAATCAATTCCAATAATTTCATTGAAAAATATACACCAATTGCCCATTGTATGTCAGTCATCTGGTTAACATGTACAGTTTACAAGTGGCCATCATTGTTTTCTATTCAAAATTTAAATGTTATTATCTTTCATTTACATTGTTTAATTTTTATCTTTTGGAGAATAAACACATTATTTCTGCATGTTTCATAAGAGAAGAAAATCAAAAGTCAATCTGTGGGGCAAAGATTGTTATAAACATATCTAAAAATTGGAAGTGATTAAAGCCCAAGTAACCAGTACTTTGTAACACAAAATTCAGTGATCGCCTGTAATAAAATTACTATATGAAAATCCCATATAATTTTATATATCAACCTAATACATTTTATATGCATTTTTTTTAATTTGCGAGCTGGATACAGTGATTCTTTCCTTGAGCCCAGAAGATTGAAGTTACAGTGAGCTATACTTAAGCCACCACAATCCAGCTTGGGAGACAAAGTGAGACTTTGTCCTAAACAAATTGATATACATGTTATTTTATCATAATTTTACATTTAGGAGGTTTTTCAACATGACAATTTTATACGGGGCCTCCAAGAAACTTTATGGCTAGCCTATATTTACACAATTTGATCATGGTTTTACAATTAGAGATTACAATTCAAAGTGAGGCTGAGGGACTTTACACGGTTTATACCCAGCACATAGCAAGTAAATAACAGTCTAAGATAAGTTTTAAATTGAAATTTACTCAAGTCTGAAGTCCATTCTCTTTCTATAGTGCTACCCTGCTGTCCTGTAACACATAGGTGTATAAATACGTATGGAAATATGAGCTTTGACAGTTAGGTCCATGAACTCATTCTAGAGCAAGTGCTACATCCTCATTGCCGAACAGCACTATGGTCACCTTTGAAGTACGCCCTTTGGGAAGCTTTGCACCAAGGGCGGTGTCTACTCCACCCTTCCAAGCAGTTCTGAAACCCTTTGGAACAGCCATCAGAGCTGTCTTCATATTACCCCTGATGTCCTGAACATCATCAAAATGTCTTCTTTTCAATATTTCCTTTACATTCGGGTAAAGAAAAAAGTCACTGGGGACCAGATCAGGTGGTGGTGGAGTGGGAGGACTGTTCCAGTATAGTTATTGTTTACTGGCTAAAAACTCCCTCACAGACGTGCCATGGGAGAGCTTTGCTTCTGTTCATCAGTGAACTCCTTCAGGACTATTTTTGCACACACCTTTCTCATGGCAAGGTTTTCGGTTAACATTTTCCTGTTTCTCCACCTAGGTTTACTTGTGTGCTATGATTCTCACAGTCAGCTGATAATTTGAACACACAATTCAATGTTTCTTCTGTTCTGCTCGCTACTGGCTGCCCTGACCTTTCTTCATCAGTGATGCTTTCTCTCCCCTGAGGAGAACATTTAATCCATTTATACACTGTTCTTTTCCTCATGGCATTATTCCCTTCATGTCCCAATTTCACTTCAACTCTTTCCAAATTTAATAAGAAATTTAATGTTTGTTGGGTGGCACCTGTGACTCAGTGGGTAGGGTGCCAGCCCCATATACCAAGGGTGGTGGGTTCAAACCCCAGCCAAACTGCAATAAAAAATAGCTGTGCATTGTGGTAGGCACCTGTAATCTCAGTGACTCAAGAGCTGGAGGTTGCTGTGCGCTGTGATGTTACAGCACTCTACCAAGGGTGATAAAGGGAAACTCTGTACCAAAAAAAGAAAAAAAGAAAGAAATTTAATGTTTGTTCATTAGTTGCTCTAATTCAAGCTCCAGCATTCTTAGGATGGCATATAAAAACAAGCAACATTTATAAGGACCTCCAATCAGCAACACACCGCCACACGGCAACATGAACATCACTTTGAGAAACTGACATACCAAGGCTGGGAGCCTTACCAAGCCGTTTGAACAGTGCTGCCAAGGTGAACATACTATGGCAAGTTCATGAACCCAATTGTTAGACCTTGTATAAAACATATATAATTATACATGCACTTATAAATACGTATTCCTACTAAGGAATTCATATTGTAGTTCAAAGAAAAATACAGAAGTGCCCTTAAACTTGATTGGTAAGAATTTTTCTTCATTTTGTGAATTGCATCCTTTGAAGTGTTTCCTGAGGGATATAACATCTGCAAAATCACAAGGGCATATTGTGATCGTCTATTATATATTTATGAACATGAATTATGGAAATAAAAGTTGGACTGCAAAATATAAACATTATTTTGATGATTTATCAGGAAGATGACATCCAGATTGATGGGGAGTTTAGAATATAAAATCGCATACATAATACAGTTTGATCCTGACTGCTGATTAAGTTAATGCCTTCTGATGGACTCAGAGAAAATGTAAGCAGATAGGCGGCTTTGTGACACAGAGCACATCATAAGAGTTTAACTGAATTTTTCACCTGATTTGAGCTGCATAAATTGCTAGATCACTCAGTTAGAGACCATCCCAATGGAGATTCCACAAACTCCCAATTAACCCTAACAAGAGAGCCGCGCTACTGAAATTGGGTAATGCGTGTCTGGAATATATTCACTGCCTGGTTACTGTGGTGCTTGGGGCCCAGCTGGCTACTTGGTATCCTCTGCTTCCTTAGTAACAAAACCTGGATTTCATTCTGGCCAGTAATTTGCATAGCTAATTAACTATGTTTCCCAATCTTTCATGCAGCCAGAGATGGCTACTCAAAAATAAGTAAAAGTTTATAGGTAGGATTGGAGAAACCTCTTTTAGAAGCAGATATGAAGTTGGCATATGCCTGTTCCCTAATTGTTGCTAATTCCTGAAACACAGATGTCATGCAGGAGCTCTATCAGCCCTTTGGGATCTGGAGGTGACCCTAAAGATGGGAGACCTATAAAAAGATGCAAAATGGAATAATAGATGTCATCTAAGTCCTCCACTGATATCATTCCATAGAGTCAAAATCGCTCTGGAATACATATTTCATATCATCCTGTTTGGAGAGAGAAGTAAACTTTCAGCATATTTAAGCCACTGTTATTTTTTGTCTTTGCTACTTGTAGCTAAACTGCAATTTGAAGCTAACACATTGTCCACCATGTCCGGAGCCAACTGGTGCCTAGTGAAAAGCGAGGTCTATCATGATAGGCCTGGGAACTTGACTTCCTCATACCAACTTTTCCCTACTGGAAGTTTACATTATTATTATTTCCTAAGTGAAACTATGTTGTTTTAATAGGGAAAATTGAATTGGAGATAATATTGGCAGTCAGCATGGTATAAAGACATGAGCTTGCAATTTAGAATTAATAAGTTCTGATTTCAAATTCCAGCTCTAAAATTACAAGTTACTTGGTTTCCTTAGAGGTAAGATGGGAATAACCCATGTTACCATCTCACAGCCACCTCATAGAGTAGGTGTTAAACATGATTCTCTAAAGTAGCATGATGCCCAGCAATGCTGCACAATATTATTCTTATTATTTAATTTCTAAATAAATTCTATTAAATCTTAGTAAAAGATTGTCATGGCCTCAATAAAGTTCTCTCCACAATTACTTTATCATTATTTATATTATCTCTATCTCGAAGAACTTCAGCAGTGACCAAGCCAGGAATATGGGAGATATTTTTCTATCATTCTCTTTTCTTGTCCAACCCACACATCAAATTTTCCAAAGTTTATTCTTCCTCTTTTATCCATATCTCTCAACTATACGTCTCTTCCCTACTTCTTCAGAAAACTCCTAGGTTTTAATACTCATTCTTTTCCTCTGATATTTGGAACAACCTTCTAACAGTTTTCTTTGATTTTATTAATGGCCCTTTTTGATTGATTTTTCCACAGTAGTCAAGATCTCTCTAAAATGCAAATACAATGCAAATGATTCTGCTTAAAATCATTCAATGACCTCCATGAATTTTAGAATAAAACAGAACTCTTTGACATACTCTAGTTTTCATACGTGCCTTTCCTTAGATCATTAATTTTATCATCTCCTCTATAGCTCCAACTTATTAGAATAGAGTACATTGGATTCTTGCTTCTCCATTGGTGGGATGCTTTACTCAGAAGAATGTGTTCCACCTCAATCCAGGTCAATACAAAGGATGTAAAGGCTCCATCTCTTTTAATGGCTGAATAGTATTCCATTGTATACTATACCACAATGTGTTAATCTGTTCCTGGGTTGGTGGGCATTTAGTCTGTTCCCACGTTTTGGTGATTATAAATTGAGCAGCAATAAATAGCCCAGTGCAAGTATCATTATGATAAAATGATTTTTTTCTTCTGGAAAGATACCAAGAAATAAGATTGCAGGATCAAATGGAGGGTCTCATTTGAGTTCTTTGAGGATTCTCCATACTTCCTTCTGAAAAGGTTGTATTAGTTTGCAGTCGCACTAGCAGTGTAAAAGTGTGCCACTCTCTCCACATGCACCCCAGCCTTGATTGTTTACTCTATTTCTACTGATTAGAGTTCTTGGTACTGTCAGTCTCATCCATGAACAACTTCACACAGACACATCAGTGGTAATGTTGGATCCAGTATCCATTTGACACATTACTTAACCATCATGGCATCACTGTAGCTAAGCTCAAATTATCTTACAACACACACACACACACACACACACGTCTACCCCTAAACTCTTGAAATCAGGGAGAAGATAGAGATTATATGTTTTATATGTACACATACGAAGGTCTGATAATTAAGTTTGCAAACTTGCTACTATTCCCAGAACTAATAAAAATGTTGCAAAACTTCGCCAAATTGTGCATCAAAATCATTGGCTGCCTGTGAGAAGCAAAGCAGACCAAGTCAACATTGATAGAAACACAGGAAAATCTTAACTGAAAGTCTTGACATGGGATAGGTGTGTGCAAAAACGTGTTCTTACATCCCAGCAAGGCTCACACAGCACTTTCTGTGAGGGAGTTTTTAGCCTTCAAACAAATAACTTTGCTGGAACATCCTTCCTACTCATAAGATCTGGTCCTATTTTTTCTTTACCTACCTGAAGATAAAGGATATAGTGAAAGGATATAATTAGATGACTTAGAATGTCAAGAGTAATACAACAACAGCCCTAGTGGCTAGTTCAGAAAAAGAATTCCAAAACTACCTTGAAGGGTGGACTAGGTGGTTACATTGGCACATAGCTTCTCAAAGGCAGTGACCATAGTGATATTCAGCAATGAGATTTGTAGCACTTTTTCTAGGATGAGTTCTGCAACTTAATTGTGAGACCTTGTATAGAATGCCTTCATACTAATGAACTTCCTAAAATTATGACTAAAAATATTGGGCTTACATTAAAACAAAATAAGATGTTTATCATAAATATTTTCCCTGTGAAATGTATATCATATGATGACTATATTCCTAGCAACACTAACATAAATTATAATGAATGATTTTTTTTTATTTTTTCAAAACCTGCAAGTTTTCCATGGTAATTTTTGTGATAACTAACAAGGTATATTTGTGAAACTCTCTAGCATAAGCAAAACATTATGAAAATAAGCATCACAAATAAATTAATTCTGGCAATAGGCACAAAATCTGTTACCCACAATTTCAAAATTATGTCTTTAAAATGGACATGTCTTAAAAATTTGTGATCAATTTATTTTAGTCAAAACTTGACATCAACAACTGTATGGCTATAGATGGATTTTGTGTATCTCAGTTGGTGAAAATATCCATTTTATTTGTTCTTAAGATACTATTAATCCAGGTATGTTACTTTAGCCCCTGCTGGTAATGATAGATATCATATAGTGCATTTGCATTTCCAAAATCCAAAACATTGGATCTTGGAAAGATGCATGGCACAAGAGATTTGAAAAATGGCTTGTAAAACTCTGAAACAATTTTAAATCGATAGTTTTTTTTGCCCTTTCAGTTTTCTTTATAATCAAAATGCTACAAGCAGGTTATAAATCTGTATAGTGTTTTACATAAACAGGGAAAAATATATTCTCCTCTGTTGCCATCAGCTTATTCACTTATGTGAAAAATAATAGTTGTACTTTTTTTCTTTTTCTTCAAAAAGGATGTTGAGGAAAAGAAAAATTGTTATGTCTCAATTGACAAGCAAATATACCAGTATGTTAAATTTCTAATACTACTTTGTAAATAATTGTGATTAACTCAAAGTCAAAATTATTATAAAATATTTTTCTATGCTTCTAACTCATGAATAATCTCAAACCAAAAAATGAATAACACAGGTTAAATAATGTGTCAAAATAACACTATTTAATGTTGATCAGATGTCTTAGAAAGCAAGCATTGGTTGTTTATGTAATTTTTACCAGAGAAGAATAATATTGTTTATAAACCTTAAAAGGTAGATCTACTAACTTAGGGTTATGAGCAAGAAAAGGTTCTAGGCTCTAAAGCAGTGATTCTCAACCTTCTAGTACCGTGACCCTTTTAATAGAGTTCCTCATGGTGTGGTGACCCCCAACCATAAAATTATTTTTATTGCTACTTCATAACTGTAATTTTGCTACTGTTATGAATTTTTATGCAAATGTCTGATATGCAGGACGTATTTTCATTGTTACAAAGGGGTCATGACCCACAGGTTGAGAACCACTGCTCTGAAGAATGTAAATTAGAACACGAAGCTATACCACATGTTAGATAGCTAAGGCGTAAAACACATAAAGACTAGACTGGGCACATAATTGAGGACCTTTGAGACTGGGGCAGAAGCCAATAGCAGTGATATTACTTGGACCTTCTGGTTGGAAAATTGAGTGGGAACCCCCTCCCTAAAAAAAAAGTTTAAGTGCTGCAAATATGTACATAGAATTTCTTGGTGATGTGGAACAATTGCTATGTTCAAAGGCTCTAGTTTGGCCAAGGTAGTAATCGAATCATATAACCTCATGCCTTCTTGCTCTCTATATTCCACCAACTTGTCAGAAGTGCTTCTCTTAAAAAGTCACATACAAGGGAAAAGTAGAGGTTCACTCTCTTAGCGTGCTGAGTTGATTTGCCGTCTTAACATGGCAAGCAGTATTTTTCTATCTATAACTCATAGTAAAGAATAATTTAATGAATCACCAAAGATTCTGAGCAATGGTTTGAATAACACTAATATAGGTAGTTTTCCCCAAATCTCCGATTTATTCTAATGGTGCCACTGTTCCGCCACATCACTATCTTGAAACTCTGAAATCTTCTTGCATTTCTACTCCTCCACTGACTTGTCCAATTATTCTGGCTGTATTAATTTCTGCGATTACAATCCAATGGGAGGAACTCACATGGTTAAGGTATTGGGGAAAACAGTGGAAAAACAGAGAGAAACATTAAATTATTTTCCCACTGGCAGGAGTGCATTAATATACTATAATGGAATATTAAGGGTTTTAGAAAAAAAATTATATTTATAATTGAATCCCACCACATACAATGGAAGGGGCTACTAATAGAATATCTTCTAAAGAGAAGAGAAAAGTATTTCTTGATTTGGAACTGTAGTAAAGAATTCGGCCTCCCCTCAAGAAAGTCCTGGCCTTTGCCTTGGTAATAACATATCATATACCTGACAAACGTGTCCTTGTCTAGGTCAGAGGCGAGTAGCTCAGGAACTTAGGGTCAGATCAGCCATATCTGAAAGTCTTAGGATGGGCAGAACATGCCAGAAATAACAATCATATGATTTAGTGTGGGGTCCTTGGGTCATGTTGAATCAGTTAACCTGGAGGCTGAGATCAATCATGTGGGAAACCAGTCAATCAGTCATGCCTATGCAATGGAGCCCCAGTAATAACTCTGGACACCAGGCTTGGGTGAACTTCCTGGGTGATACTCTGTGTGCATTGCCACACATCAGTCCTGGGAGGGTAACACATCCTGACTCTAAGAGAGAGGACAGTGGAAGCTTCACCTTGGAACTCTCCTAGAGTCGGCCCTCTGCATTTCTTTGGCCAATTTTGATCTGTAACAACAAACCATAACCACATGTATACTAGCTTTCATGAGTTCTGGGGGTCCCTTTAGTGAATTATTGAACCTGAGGGTGGTTTTGGAACCCCCAACTTGCAGCTGGGGTCAGAAGTGATGAAAGTATTAGATACTACCCTAAACCTTAGAAGTTTGAAGTTTGGCTGCCTCCAGGAGAACTTCTACAAAAACCCAGCTAATATAACTACAGAGAAATCAATTTTTTTTCCTTCGTTTATATAAAGGTACTTTCAGAAGTTTGACTTTTTAAATACTTCACTTTAATTTTCTGAGAGCAGTATGTAAATGGTGAAGATTTGTAAAATTTCAGGTTTATTGAATATTCCTGAGCCATGAGTGTGCCTGCTCGGATGTCTTAAAAGCCTTCGGTATCAATTATTATTCAATTTCTATGGGACATGAAAATGCTTTTAGAAGACCTAAAAAGGAATAGAAATAAAAGCCAGGGGACGAGAACAACCATTTTAAAATTGCCAACGAATTGCTGAAGACTTTTAGTTTATTTACATGCATTTTTCATTCACTAAATGACTTGTAGGAAGCCATTATTGCTGATTCTTACATTTGAAAAAGTCAAGATTTGAGAGATGAAATGACATACTAATGTCATACTGGCTAAATTGGAAGAGGCAGAAATTTAAATACTGTTTGTCTAATTTGAAACACCAATTTCTTTCCACTCTATTTTGCCTCCATTAGGGAAGTAAATAAAGCAGCTTACTATAGGAATTTTTAAATTGTATATACCACAGATTTTCTACATGACCTTGCTTAAACCTTCTACATTCCATCTGCATTTAGATTCTTTCTTCATTATAGACTACGTGAATAAGCTCCAAATACCCTGTATGTTACCTCTTCTCAAAAGATTGCATTACTTTAGCAGATAAAGTTTCTTGAGATCCTAAAGTCTATACCTATGATTTCTACTTTTGGCTTAATTTTAAAGCATGAGTTGAAGTGGCTCCATCAACAGCAGAGTTAATAGAAATTATGGAGAAAAAAGGAACTCAACATAAAAATGTCTATTTACCCTCCTAAAGAGTGATGGCATATGAACCCACAGAGAAATAATATCTGAACAGTTTCTTCATTTCAACCCTACCTCTTCCAAATCCTTTCCCTATACCACATCATAACCCAGTTAGGGTAAATGAGCTGGGACAAGAATTATTTGCACTCACAAACCAGATTATAGAAACACCTGGTCTTCTTCCTTCTTGCCCGCAGGCTGACTTAGAAGAGAGAAAAGGGCTAATTAATTTTATTTGGAAATAGATCTTTAATTAGCTTATTATCTCAGTTCCCAAATCTACCCTTGTTCATGATATGTTAATTTAACAATCATAATTCTTAATATCTGCAATTAATGTTTATATTTTCTGTTTCAAGTAAGAATTTTGGCTCTATTCTTAATATATCCTCCAAATTCCAAGCATTGAATATATCTCAGTCCAAAATAAACAGTTTCTATATGTTCTGAGGTTTCAAAAATGAGCATGTTTGCTTTTCATCATCATAATAAATGTTGCTTGAAACTCCAAAAACAAAACAAAAAAAAATATATGATTGTACTGATACAAAAAGCAAGGAGTCAGACAGCCTAAGTTGCAAATACAGACATAAGCCCTTTCAGAGGCACTTTTGACACAATGATTTGTTGATGCTGATAGGCCCCATACAAATCAGACCAGCTTCTTTTTCTTTTCTTTCTTGTTTTTTTGAGACAGTTTCACTTTGTCGCCCTCGGTGGGGTGTGGTGGTGTCATAGCTCACAGCAACCTTCACCTCCTAGGCTAAGACTACAGGCTGGGACTATTTCTTTGTTGCAGTTTGGCCTGGGCCGGGTTTGAACTCACTACCCTTGGTATGTGGGGCTCTGTGGTGCCCACAGAGCCACAGATACCTCCCCCGACCAGCTGCTTGAGACTAATCTCAGACTTTAAGTATCAAAATTCCTCAGGCAAAATAATTGTTTAATTTCCTTCATTGGAGGATTAATTTTAGGCTTTGCAAATTCATATAACAAATAATTTTGAATAGGGAGTAGTTCCCAGAAGTCCCCACCAAACTGACAAAAGCAGAGATTACAGCAGTACTGTGAGCAACTTAAAAGAATACACAGTCCCGTTCATCTTAAAGATCTCAATACTGGAATGCCAAAGCCATAAGCAATTTTGTCTAAGACCATGGAGCAAATTTATGGTAACCCAAATTTCTTGTCTCCTCACTTTGTATTGTGAGTTTCTGGTTATTTAATAATTCCACTAAAAATAATGCAATATACTGACTCCATAAGAAAAAGGCATGAGTCCTGGTAACTTAAATGCCTGGGGCATGACATAAAATAGAGATATAGTAGGCAGCACCTGTGGCTTAGGGAGTAAGGTGCTGGCCCCATATACAGAGGGTGGCGGGTTTGAATCCGGCCCCAGCCAAACTGCAACAAAAAAATAGCTGGGTGTTGTAGCGGGCGCCTGTAGTCCCAGCTACTCAGGGAGGCTGAGGCAAGAGAATCAGAGATGGAGGTTGCTGTGAGCTGTTATGCCACAGCACCCTACTGAGGATGACAAAGTGAGACTCTATCTCTAAAAAATAAAAAAAGAAAGAAAGAGAGATATGGTATTTTCTTTCTAATATTTATTTTCTAATGTCTTTCCTAATGTTCAAAGCAGACAGTTTATCTTTAATAAATGAAAACATTTTGAAGTACCACATGAAAGAGAAAATTTTACCTGGTTTTTCCTAAGAAGGAGGAAAAAGAACTATATGATGAATTCCTAAAGTCTGTGTGGGGAGGCTGACAATTTGATAAACCGGTGGTCCTTGATTAGAGATGTTTCAAATCAATGACCCATGTGCATGAGGAATCGCTGGTATGACAGCTGGTAACAGTGCTGCTCTAAAAGATTCTGTTCTCAGCACCCCTGCTGAAGAAAACCCCATCCCATCATCCTTGGATATAGGTAATTGAAGCCCAAGTTTCCAATCACTCACACCAGAAGATACAGAAAAAACAAAATCTAACACCTATCCTTGATAAAAATTCCCAGCAAACCAGGAATAAAAGGAATTTCTTTCAAGCCAACCATTGGCACATACGAGAAACACACAGCTGGCAGATTTTATTGAAGTTTACAGCAATGGCAAACAGGCAAGGAAAACAAAATCCAGTTGAAGAGAAAGACACCTTTCTTCACAGAAAACATCATTGTCTACATAGGAGATTCCATGGAATCCACAAAAAGAAAAACACAACCTTAGCAAGGTTTCTAGATGCAATGTCAATACAGCACAAAAATCAACTCTGTTATGATGGAATAGAATTAAGTAGAAATTGAATGAAAACAACAATAACATTTAAAATAGCATCACAAATATGAAATCATTAGGAATATCTAGCAAGAGATATGCTACATCTGTACACCTACTTAGTCAATGGAGGTAAGAAAATTTGATTGCTTCCCAAAGATATCAACTCTCTCTTACAGGGATCTCCTTGCAAGGTAATTAGTTTTTTTTGTGACTCTATTAGTTTCCACCTCTATAAACTACAGGGGAAAAATACCTCATTTTATGACTGATTGATTAGGGCTGTTACATAGACTCAATGAAATATGACAAGCATTCTCTTAGAACAGTATCTGGCACATAATAATCATGAAACTATTACTCTTTGCATTTAATAACTTGAAATTAAAAAAGATAAGGGCACATGGTAAGTTGTTCATAAGCTACATACACTATAATCTTTCTTCTACCCGCACCACTCTCACAAAAGTAAAAAGAAAGTGCGATTAACATTTCATTCAATTACTTATACTTGACCTACGTATGGCATTTAGCATTAGTGATCAGTCCCTTCTAAAAACCATCTTCCAGTCCTTTTCAGCACACCAATGTCCACGTAGTCCAACCCTCCTTTCATTCCATTTCAGTCCCCTTTTGAAGCTTTCTTCTTTTCCTCTTTCCATACTCCAAACACCTCCATTATTGTCTGTCTGACCCCATGTATTCAATTTATGCTATGTGATGAAGAAAATCTCTTTCAAGCTACAGACTCATAATTCATTATCTTACTGGATATTCCTACCTAAAATTTTGCCTCATGTCTTATGTATTTCTCACTCTATTTTACTCAACACATTCCTCTAACAATATCATCACTCCTTTTCTCGATACTCAATTCTCCCACCTTAGTGATGAGATGATTCTTAACGGAGAAACTTGTGCTCCAGGCCACTCTGAAGATAAGTAAATGGGATGGGAAGGGTGAGAAATGGGTGAGAAATGGGTGAGAAGGGTGAGAAATAGGGTGAGAAATGGTTTGATTAATAGAATAGAGTAAGAAAGTTACACATGTGTAAAAGATTTGGAATCTTCAGAAAAATACAAGTACTTTGTGCGACTCAGGTCTAGGAGGAAAGACGGAGTAAGGAGAAAGAGAAATATGGTAACATGAGTCCATGAAACCATTTTTATAAATAACATGCAGCTCCATAAGAATATAAACTTATAGTGTTAAGTTAAAAAAGAAACAGGGTACAATGGTATATGCACATTAAAATATTTATTATAATGTCAAATATTTTTAAACGGTTGAATGGAGAAATTATTCCCCAAGAAAGAGATCAACAAAATGTTTACCTTGACTAATATGTTGAAATCATAAATTAATTTTCCATTCTTGCACATTTTCTAGACTTTCATGTTTTCCAGTATGTCACAGCTTGAAGGATAAGATGGAAACAATGACAAAATGACTCAAACATTCTCACCAATCTTTTGAAAAATCTGCATGCTATTATGTCTTTCTACCACTTATTCTTTTACTTGTTCTTTCATTTAATCGAAACAAGTCCTACACTATTTTCTCCAACATGTTATTCCCATTCTTGTCATCATCTTTTTGCTTATACTGTTTTCTCTACCTGGCCTCTTCTTCCAGGATCTGAAAATTTCTTACAACGTTAACAAAAACACCAGCTATAGTGCATGTAATACATATTTGCTATTTATTAAGTACTTACTCTTGACAGGCATGACACTAAGCCCTTTAAATAAAATTAATCAAACCTCAAAATAACAATATGAAATGCATATGATGTTGAAAGTACAGTTGGAAATCGGATCTTCTTCCCTCACTCTTCCTAGTATATGTGTTTTTAGTATACATGTTGTTTTGTCTTTTCCTATTTAATGATTAATTTCACCTAAAGTACAGCTTTTCCTATTTGTACTTTTAGTTATTTGAAATAGAGTGTAAGTTCTATTTCTCCAAGTATTTCAAGTATGAAATTAGTCCATTTTTCCTTCCTCCCATTCCCCAACTATAAGTTTCTAAAAGAGAACTATTTCACATAGAAGTACGTGTAAAAGTAGCAGATGTATGATGCAGATTTCTTTGTTTAGCCTTTCAAATTAAATTTTAAATGGGAAATTAAATAGTGTACAACCTCATTTTTTAAATATGTGTAGATTGTGGAATGGCTAAATCAAGCTAAATAAACATACAAGATCAGACAATTAAGTTCATGAACTTATCTTAGAAAAAGTGCTGCATACCTCATTGCTGAATATCACTATGGCCACCTTTGAGGTACTCCCCTTGGGAGGCTGGACATCAATGCCAGTGCCTAGTCCACCCTTCAGGGCAATTTTAGAACTCTTTCTCTGGAATGGCCATCAGAACTGTCATTGTATGAGATCTGACAATTAAGTTTTTGAATAGATCTTAGAAAAAGTGCTATATACCTTATTGCTGAAAATTGCTACAGCTTACCGGATGGCCAGTGGGAGTACTTGGAAGGTGACTGTAGTGATATTCAGCAATGAGGTATGTAGCACTTTTTCTAGGATGTATCCACAAATTTAATTGTCAAACCTCAGACATTACCTCCCATACATATCATTATTTATGGTGGGGACATTTAAGATCACCTGTCTCAGCAATTTTCAGTTCTACAACCTATTGTTAGTAGTTTGCTGATGATGTTGGACAACAGATCACTTGAATCTGCTTGCCCTGTTTAAAGAACATTGTGTATCCTTTGTTTAATATCATATCAATCCTTCCCTAACCCCTGTTAATCACCATTCTATTTTCTACTTTTATGAGTTAGACATTTTTAGATTTTGCATATCAGTTAGATTATGCAGTGTTTGTCTTTCTGTGTCTGGCATATTTCACATAACACAATATTTGCCAGGTTAATCAGTGTTGTTGCAGATGACTTGATTTCCATTTCTTAAGACTGAACAGTGTACCACTGTTTGTGGTACCACATTTTCTTTGCCAGTTCCTCTGTTGATGTCTGATTCTGACAGTGCAGTTCACAAACTCATCCCAGAGAAACTGCTATGTACCTCATGGCTGAATATCACTACTATCACCTTGGAAGAGCTCCCCTTGGGAAGCTGTGCACTGACACCAGCACATCTTCCACCCTTCAAAGAAATTTTGGAACTCTTCATCTGGACTGGCCATCAGAGCTGTCATTGTATTACCCTTGATGTCTTGAATGTTATCAAAATGTCTTTCTTTCAATATTTCCTTTATATATAGATAACAAAAACTCACTGGGGGCCAGGTCAGGTAAGTAAGGAGGGTATTCCAATACAGTTATTTGCTGACTGGCTAAAAACTCTCTAACAGGCAGTGCAGTGTGAGCTGTGTACTGTTGTGATGCAAAAGCCATAAGTTGGCAAAAAGTTCAGGTCATCTTCATCTTACTTTCTCACACAGCCTTTTCAGCACTTGCAGACAGTACAAGTGGTCAGCTGTTTGTCCTGTTGGTAGAAATTCATAATGAACAAGCCCTCTGATGTCAAAAATTCAGCAACATTGTTTTGACTCTTGATTTGGACTGATAGAATTTTTCATTGTGGAGAATTGACTGAATGCCATTGTGCAATTTGACACTGTGTTTCAGGGTTATATTGGTACAACTTTGCTTCATCACCAGTGACAATATCCCCCAAACATTGTCTCTCTAAAAGGTTTTGGCGAACTTCAACTCTCCTTTGCTTTTGCTTATGGGGGAGCTCCTTCAGGACCATTTTTGTGCATACTTATTCTCATACTAGTATTGTCAATTAAGATTTTCCTGTTCTCTATCAAAGTTTACTTGGTTTGCTGTGCTTTCTTAAAGTCAGCTGATGATTTTGATACACAATTCAATGAATTTTTACAATATTTTCATCAGTTCTGTTCATTCCTAGCCATCCTGCTCTCTCCTCATCAGTATTGCTTTCTCTCCCCTCAGAAAAATATTTAATCCATTTATATACTGCCATTTTTTCCACAGCATTATCTCCAGAAAATTAGACTAACATTCCCTTGATTTCACTTCCACTCTTGCCAAGTTTAACAGAATTAAATGTTTGTTTTTTTTTCCAATTCAACGCCTGACATTCTTGCAACAGTATACAAAAACACACAACAGCAATCAAATGAGCTCCACTCATCAAGGCACTGACACATGTCAACAAAAACACAACTAAGAGACACTGATATACTGAGGTTATGAACACTTACTGAGTTGTTTGTACAGTGCTGCCAATGTAAATAATTGATGATAAGTTTGTGAATTTAATTGTCAGCTGTGTATACTTAGGTTGATTTTATATCTTGCCTATTATTAACAATAGTACAATAAATGTGGGAGTGCAGACTTAAATATACCAATTTCATTTTTGGGATATACAGCCAAAAGTGAGAATAATGGATCACATGTTAATTTCTCTATTAAACTTTTTGAAGAACCACCATACCATTTGCCATAATGATGGTACAAAGTTGCATTTCCACTGGTGGTGCAAAAGGATTATAATTTTCCTTGCTAACACTTGTCATATTTCATCTTTTGATAATAGTCATTGTAGCAGGTAAATCTCTTTTTGTTTTTAGTTTGCATTTCCCCAAGGAGTAATGATATTGAAAATTTTTTTATTTACCTGTTGGCCTCTTGTATATATTCATTTGAGAAAGTCTTCTCGAGTCTTTAACTCATTTGTTAAACATGTTATTTGTTCTTTTGCTGTTACATTTTTTAAATTGCTTATATATTTTGGTTATTAGCCCCTTATCAGAAATACCATTTGCAAATATTGTCTCCTATTCTCCAGATTTTGCTCCACTCATGTTTTTTGTTTTGCTGTGCAGCAGCCTTTTACTTTCTTATAATCCCTTCCCCCTATTTTGCATTTTTGACTATGTTTTTAATGGTCATATCCAAAAGAATTCATTGCCAAACCAATATCGTGGATATTTCTCCTTATGTTTCTTTTCCAGTAACTTTACAGTTTCAAGTGTTTTGTTCACACACTTAATTCATTTTCAGTTGCTTTTTGTAAATGAGGAAAATAAAGATGTAATTTAATTTTTATACATGTGGATATCCATTTTTACCAATAACATTTATTGAAAACACTATTCTTTCAACAGTGTGTATTCTTGGCACCTTTTTAAAAAATCAATTGACCATGACTATTTGAATTTCTGGGCTCTCTATTCTGTTTTGTTGCACTATGTGTCTGTTTTCATGCCAATAGTGTGTTGTTTTGATTACTTTGTACTGTATTCTTAGTTGGGTACCATTATGTCTCTAGCTTTGTTCGTTTTGCTCAAGGTTGCTTTGGCTGATTCAGGGTCTTTTGTCACACTACACAAAGTTTAGAATTGTTCTTTTCTATTTCTGTAAAATATATTCTTGAGATTTGGATAGAGATAGCACTGAATTTGTAGATGACTTGGAGTAGCACAAACATTTTAACAAAATTAACTTTTTCAATTTGTGAATATGGGATGTCTTCTTGTCTTGTTTCATAGATTTTTTTATAATTTTTAAAGTCTCTATCTCTCAAATCCATGATTGAATTTATTCTTTAGTGAATTTTTGTAGTTATTGTATGTAAGATTTTTCATTATTTTTAGATGGCTTTCTTTAGTGTATAGAAATAGAAATACTAATGATTTTTTTGTTGATTTTGTTTCCTACAAGTTTAATGAATTAATTTATTCTAACAGTTTCTTGGCAATCACTTTAGGGGTTTGTATGTATGAGATCATTTCATCTGCAAACAGATAATTTAACTTTTTCCTTTTTAATTTAGATAACTTTCATTTCTTTTTCTTCCTTAATTGCTCTGGCTAGGACTCCCAGAACTATATGAAATAGAAGTGCGGAGAGTGACCATACTTGTTTTGTTCCTGATGTTAGAGAAAAGGCTTCCCACCCTTTCTTTTAGGTTTGATGTTAGATGTGGAGTTGTCATACATGGTCCTGATTATCTTGAGGCAAATTTCTTCTGTGCTTAATCTGTTAATAATTTTTACCATGAAAGTATGTTGAATTTTGTCAATGTTTTTCCTACATCAATTTAGATTGATTATGATATTTTCTTTAATTCTGCTAACGTGGTGTAATATATTTGTATATATTGTACCATCCTTGCATCTTAAGAATAAATCTCACATGATTATGGTGAATGATTCTTATAATATTTTGTTGAATTCAGTTAGCTAGGATTTTTTTGGAGGTTATTTTTAATCTATGTTCATCAACAATACTTGGCCCACTTGGGGCAGCACCTGTGATTCAAAGGAGTGGAGCGCTGGTCCCATATACTGGAGGTGGTGGGTTCAAACCCAGCCCAGCTAAAAACTGAAAAAACAAACAAACAAACAGGAATACTGGTCTACAATTGTCAATTGTGGTGTCATCTTATTTTCATATCAGGGTGCTGCTGGCTTTGTAAAATTAGATTGAAAGTATTTCCTCTTCTTCAGTGCTTTGAAAAAGTTTGAAATGATTAGGCCTCAGATCTTCTTCAAATATTTGATAGAATCAAGCCATGAAACCATCTGGTCCTGGGCTTTTCTTTGATAGAGTATTTTCGATTACTTATTCAAATTTCTTACTCCTTACTGATATATTCAGATTTTTTATTTCTTCATGATTCAGCCTAATTAGGTTATATATTTCTAGGACTAATCCATTTCTTCTAGTTCATTAAATTTGTTTGTGAATAATTGTCCATAGTAGTTTCTTTTGATTATTTATATTTCTATGGTGTCAATTGTAATGCCTACTCTTTTATTTCTGATTTTGTTTATTTGACTCCTTCCTATTCTCCTTAGTCCCTAAAAGCTTATCAATTTTTTGTCCTTTTAAAAATGATCTTTTAGTTTTGTTGATATTTTCAATCATTTTTCTAGTCTCTCAATTATATCTATGCTGATTTTTGGTATGTTTTTCTCCTACTAATGTTGGAATTAATTTGTTCTTTCTCAAGTTTTTTTTTTCTTTTTTGAGGTATAATCACAAAAGATCTTTTTTTTAAAGAGCTTATCTTTTTTTTTTTTTTTTTTTTTTAAGGTTTTTGCGGTTTTTGGCCAGGCCTGGGTTTGAACCCACCACCTCTGGCATATGGTGCCAGCGCCCTACTCCTTTGAGCCACAGGCACCACCCTAAACGATCTTATTTTTTAAAGTGTGCATTTATTACTATAAATTCCCCTCTTACAAGTACTACCTTTGCTACATACTATAAGTTTTGGCATTTGTGTGTTTCCACTTTTGCTTATGTCAAGATCCTTTTTAATTTTCCATTTGAATGTTTTTGACCCACTGATTGATCAGGAGAAAGTTGTTTAATTTCTACATGTTCCTGAATTTTTCAGTTGTCCTCCTATTTATTGATTTCTGGTTTCATGCCATTTTATTTAGAAAATATAAGTAATATAATTTCTTTTTTTTTCTAAGTAATATAATTTCAATCTTCCTAAATGTAAGACATGTTTTGTGGCCTAACATATCATCTAATCTGGAGAATGTTCTGTGTACACTTGAGAACATATATTCTACCACAGTACTGGGAGTCCAAGCCAGAGCAAGAAAACAAGGGAATGAAATACAGAGGGTAGAGGAGGATGGGCAATAGAAACCTCCACTGATCATCCTTACACATGCAAACTAAATTCAACAATGATAGATCAAAGGAAGCACCTCCAGAGGAACCAAAAGTCAAGTGAGCAATCACAACACATGGTTTTAAAATTATAAAAAGAACGGGGCACAGAAGAGGGAAGAAAAGACAGTCTTGCATTACCTGTACTGCTCCACCCACATCCCCCAGCGTGCCATCCTCGCACACTGAGTGGAGAGAGGATCTGTGTACCCAGGGAAGGGAGAAAGAAGTGATTGTGGGGCTTTACTTTGGGACTCAGGGATGCCCTGGCACAGAGAAATAAACATAGCGCAGGGCAGAATTCTACCAGTACCCATGAAGGGAACATTTAGATAATCCTAGCCATAAGAAAATTCTCCACCCTAAGACTGAGTTCTGCTAGCCCTGCCATCAGCAGACCAAAAGTGATCTGAATAAATTCTGAGTGGAGGGAGGACATAGAGGTATAGTCCTTGGGTAATTTCTGCAGCTATACTGGCTCAGGGTCAGCATACTTGGGGTGCATGCGACCCAATGGGACAACAGCAGTGGTCAGACCAGTTCCTAAATTAGCCTCTATTAACCCCAAAAGGTGCAGCTCAGAGAAACTTCTCTCACTTGGGGAAAAGCTAGGCATGAATTTAGAGAACTTTGTTATACAATTTGAGTGACTGTTCTGCCACAGTAAAATAAGGTACTAAGCAGTGAATAGAAGCCTCAGTTGCAGACCTTAATTCCTGAACAGTGTTATGGACCCACCCTAGGCCAGAAGGTAATATTGTGCCCTGAATGGAAGGACCCAATCACAGCAGGATTCACCACTTTCAGAATGGCTTGGTGGCCCTCCTTGCAATAATGAGTAGACTCTCACTTTACTAGTTCATAAAAAGCTAGGTTTTTAAAAGAACCTGGTGGCACCTTCTCCCTTTATTGTACTTTCTCTCACCTTGTAACACACCTGCTCCCCTTTTCCCTTATACTTTCTCTCAAGGCACCCTGGAAGCCCTCTTTAGAGCCAAACGCCATTGCTGAGCTTATCCAGTCTACAGAACTGTGAGACAAAAACCTTCTTTTCTTTATAAATTACCCAGCCTCGGGTATATCTTTATAGCAGTATACAGATAATACACAGTCTTACATGGAACTTGGTTAGACTGTAAATTACATGTAAGCACTAAAATTATAACACATTAAACTCATACAGTTTGTTAAATGTTTTATGAAAAATAGCCCATAGATAATAATAGGACAGAGGATTTGCATTCAAACTCATTTTATTTAGATGAACTCATTTTGAATGTATGGAAACAATTAGATTTGTGGATAAAGATTTCAGATTTCATTTGAATAAATGGGATGATATAAACAGTTTCAATGAAACAATTATGAATGATGTTTGGTTTCCACTCTATTTAAAACTTGACCCTGTATGAGAAAATAATGGAATTAACAAATGAAAAACAGCTGTGAAAAGTTCCACCAGCTGATACTAGCTTGTATAAGCTGAATTGTTATGAGTTCAGCTGTAAAATTTTACTATAAGGGAAGTGGAACAAAATTTAAATTAGAATCTTGATAGCTTCTAAACAAGAAAGGGATAGATTATTTTGAAGACATTAAAGATATATTTAATGACCTTGAGAAACTTTAAGAAGCAAGTTAATGATCAAAATTAGTATCTTATGTGCATAGTTTTCCAAACAGTCCAAAACTGAATTTAAATTTGAATCCTTAAATTGAAAAAACAAACATAACAGTGACTTTTATAATTGTATATGGTTAAGAAGTAACTTTGTATGTCCTGGAAGATTGGTCATCTTCATACAAAATTTTAGCAAATGTGCTGGAAAAATATGTATGCTGGACTTTACTGTTGGTGATACAAAGTTAATTTTTATTCCTATTTTGGTCTAGGAACAGTGTTTTGTTTCATTATTTTACTAGAGTGCAAAATAAACTGGCTCATTTTAGCTCACAGTTAAAGCATGTTTTTAATAAGTAAAGTTCATCTCTCCTCTGAAATATTAAGATGTGTACATGAATAGCTTTTCTATCTGATACAATTTCCCTTTTCCTTTGCCTCAATCTAATAATGTCATGTTATGACCCCTCAGATGAGAGAATTAAAAATTAGGTTGCTCTCCAGGTAAATAGAATTCTATGTAGTAGTGGATGTCTCTCCTGTGAAGTTCTGCTTCTGTTTAATGTGATCATCATAAAAGATTATAGATCTTTAGAGAAGAGCATTTCCGTGTGACTTTTGCCATATTTGAAAAAGAAGCAATATTCACAGATGTTTCTATTTTAAAAATCAAACAGAGTTTGCAGCCAAGTAAAGAAGGGGAAAAAAGGCTTGGAGGCAAATAGCTTTGAAGAATCAGTGATGATTGTCTTTCAAAAGGTTGGAGTGGGGTTGTGACCTGTGACAAATTATTCACATACAATTATTGGACATTGAAAGCATGCTTCATCTGAGTGAGATACCACTAGGAATGGTGGCTAATCTGTGAAGGGTTTGTGTGGGAACTGAAACATTTGTGTGCTATAAACTAACAATGAGCATGCAGAAATTCTACACATGACTGCTGGGATTTGTTAATCTCACCAAACAAACGGCAAATGTTCCTTTTTTCCCTCTACTTTGTCTTCAACTCCTTTTTATGATAACCTTCTATAACATCATAGTTTTTAGTATTTTTTTAATAATGTAAACACTATTATGGTGCTTGCATAACCAGTTTAAACTTAAAAATTAAGGAAGGCCTAAAATTATTCTGTAAACAATTTCAATGTCTTTTTCTTTTTATTTTATTGAACCATCTTTTTGTAATTAGGAATATAGGGTTAGAAAATGAAGATTAGGCTGGACACAGTGGCTCACTCCTGTAATCCCAGCATTCTGAGAGGCTGAGGCAGTGAACAGCTTGAGCTCAGGAATTCAAGGCCAGCCTGAGCAAGAGCGAGGACCCCCATCTCTACATCTCTAAAAACAGCCGGGAGTTGTGGCAGGTGCCAGTAGTCTCAGCTACATAGGTGGCTGGGGCAAGAGAATCACTTGAATCCAAGAGTGTAAGGTTTCTATAAGCTGTGATATCACAGCGCTCTACAGAGAGTGACAAAATGAAACTCTATCTTAAAAAAAAAATAAAAGGAAAGGAAATGAAATAAAATGGCTAATTGGTCAAAGAATACAAATAATCTTATCTAGGATTTGCAAAAAAGGAAAACTAAAACCATATGCAGAAAAATAATGTCAACACTACATGAGATTTTTATATAAAGGACATGTTTTCATGTTTTATCTTCACATGCATAAGAAAGAGTTGTATATTTCAGCTGCTGCTCCTTGGTAATTTTGGTGCAAAGTCCTTCACAGAAAAAGAATAAGCATTGAATATATGTGATGTTGAAATTGACTCCTAGCAGTTAATATGATTTTTGTGGAATAATTAGAGGATTACTTCAGCCTCTGCATCCTCAGTGAAAAAATAATTTGATAGCTGGCATGTGGCTGTTGCTCATCTTTATAATATATTGTTTTTAAAATTTAAAGGATTTTTCTATTCTTTCCCTCTTATTATTTTCAGGCAAAAATGGTAAATTGTACTTTATCAGATGCACCAATCCAGTGGGTTCATAAAGATTTTCTGAAAAAATTGTGACATTAATACTATTGATGCTGTGTGAGCTCCACGGAAACCAACTTTCTTTTTTCTAAAGAAGGCAGGTTACGCATTTAATTTAGCACTTTAACTTAGCACTGTGTGACTGGGCACTATGCATCTGCATAGCTTCAACAGTCTAACTTCAGTTTCTAAAGAAGTTCTCGTTGTATGTTCTTTAATGTCTGATGCAAAAAACTAGTTTTTAATTTCTCCTCAGACGAAGAGGTCTTAAGATCAAAAAGGTGAGAGGAATAACATTAAAAAGGGTAGTGTCTAGCCAGGCGTTGTGGCGGGCACCTGTATTCCCAGCTACTTGGGAGGCTGAGGCAGAAGAATCACCTAAGCCCAGGAGTTGGAGGTTGCTGTGAGCTGTGACTCCACTGCCCTCTATGGAGGGTGATAAAGTGAGACTCTGTCTCTACCAAAAAAAAAAAAAAAAACCAAAAAGGGTAGTGTCCCTATCAAGAGGCATTTAGTAATGTGATGGGTTAACCTTCACGCTGTCTGAATGAACAGCATAAAACATGACTAATCACAAATAGCGACCAGTTCTTGTAAAATTTAGAGCCTTATCAGCAAATAACAGGTTCTGCCAGAAAGTACTTGGAAATAGGATGGCCGTTTGTGTCTTCTTTTGAGAAATGTCTATTCAGATCTTTGGCCCTTTTTAAAATTAGATTATCTCATTTTTCCTATCGAGTTGCTGAAGCACCTGGCATACTCTCATTATCGATCCCCTTGCCAGATGAATTGTACCCCTGGAAATGCAGAGGCTGTTGACAAGGTTTTCCTTGCATCAGTTGTTTATTCAAATTACTACTGATGAAGCCTCAAGGTTAATAAAGGTAATGATTATTCTAATTTTGTTTGTTTTTATTGATTCCAAAACTACCACAAATTTAGTGTTTGGATAACCACAGATTTATCATCTTATGATTCTGTATGCAGAAATCTGACACAGGTCTCCCTGGGCTAAAATCAAGGTGCTCCCAAGGCTGCATTCCTTCCTGCAGGATTTAAGAAAGATGTGTTTCCTTGTTCATTCAGATCACTGGCACATTTCAGTTCCGTAGTTATAGTATTGAGATTCCTATGTTCTGTCTGTCAGCCCAGGGCGAGTCCCAGCTTCCAGATCTCACCTGCCTTCCTTATCTCGTGGCCTCCTCCTATCTTCAAAGGAGACACTGTGGGCCTAATTTTCTCTGATGCTTCAAATCTCTCTCCTCAATCTTCTGTCCCATCTCTCTGAACCATCCTTCTGTCTCTCGTGTGGCTTATCAGAGCTCATGTGATTAGAATAAGCCTACCAGGACGTTAGAGAATAACATCTTCATCTCAGAGTTTATAACCTTAATCGTAGCACAAAGCCCATTTTGCCAAATAAGGTAACATACACCAGGTTCTGGGGTTTAGTATATGGACCTCTTTTGAGGGCCATTATTCACCTACTGGAGCGATAATAGTAATAAATACTATTAGTACACTCTTAGTATACTATTAGTACTATTAAAACACCTTAGTACACTTATTATATACCCACCCTCTGTTAGGTGTTTTAAATATGTAAATTAATTTAATCCTTGCAGTAACTATAAGGAAGATATTATTATCTCAATTTTATAGATGAGGAAAATGAGGCAGAGAAATAATGGAATTTGTGAAATTCACTGAGCTAAAAAGTTAAATAACCTTCTCATGGACACAAACTAGTAAACCTGCTATTTAAATCTATTCCCAGTCCCTATGATATCAAATCCTTTACTTATTTATTTATTTTTACCACTTTTCCTTTCAGACAGTCAAGTCTTAGCTTTAGGTAGAAACAGTTAAGATAGAAGTGGTCCAACTGCATCTGTAACAATTAATCCCAGGATCTTGAAATCAACATGGGACTTACGATCTAATTTATAAATATGTGTGTGTTCCCATTAAAAAGGGGAGGGGGTGTAATTTCAAGTTTTAAAGCACATTCATTATTTCCCCTATATCCTAGAATCCACCCTATGGTCTCATTTTAAAGCTCTTTAAAAATTGGGATATTTAATCATGCAGGATCTTGAGTGAGGAGAATCGTATGTGTGTGTATATATATATATAAAATATATGTGTATATATATAAAATATATATGTATATATGTATAAAATATATATATACACACACATATATATACTAAATATATATTTTCACTAACTAGACATCACCTTGAAGTTGCAAAAACTTCTTAATAAAATGTTACTATCTAAGGGCTGTGACCATAGAAAGCAAGAATGATAGAACAACTTAATATTTATTTTCAGAGGCTTTTGCAGTCAGAATATATACATGTACCTTTGTGGGTGTGCATGCATGTGTGAAAAACCAATGATGAAATCATACCCTGGCCATATTTCAGGAAAAAAATACCATTTATTTTTAAAACATAAAAAGTATTGATTCCATTTTATTAAAGCCTCTAAAAACAAACCCTGAAATAGAAAATTCATAGAATTTTATACATATAGCAAATAAATATTATAACCACACAGACAGATTTAAATAATAGATGGTTGAAATGCAAGCCAATAAAACTTAACCGTCTCAAGGTTAATGGTGACACATTCCACCTTTAGTTTCTGCCACTACACTTGGAAAAACATGCCCTAAGGTATATCAACTATTTACCAGTAAACAGCAATAAAAATGCCATTACATACAACTGAGTACACGCTTATGAAAATCAATGAAGTCAATAACAACCTTGAAAATAATCTTGTTTACAAATCCACTTACATTACAGTATATGAGTCCTATATTCTCAGTGGTGTATGACTAGATTTTGTTTATGATGTTATTCACAGAATAAATAGTTTACAGATGAATGTATTTGCAACTATGAAATCTTTCATCATTTTCTTAAGTAAAATAATGACTGTTTGTCAATCTGTTCCTCCTTTCATTTATTCTGGAAACGTACTAGCAGCAACAAATTCCTCTCTTGAGCAATGAAGAATAGGGAATATAGAAGTTAGGTCAGATTAAGAAGGAAGAGAAAAGCAGCAAAATGAATCACAAATATTATGGACTTTAAGATGAGCTGACTGTGCAGCCTTTTGGCAAACATAAGACTCTTTCTTTTAAACGTATTACCTTACATCTCTGTTTTACCAATGGGAACAATTTAGTCCCAATGTACGTTTTATTCCCAAGGCTTCCTATTCATAGGGCTTAGACAAAAACTTTAAATATTAGAGTAATATATTCTCGAAAAATATTTTATTATTTTTTAAAAATATTTCTTAAAGGTCCATAACTATTGACATTATTTTTGTATAAATAATAAATGGTCTTTTTTTTCCTCATTCCTCCTGTTAAGATTACTCCATCTCTTACTTTCTCTATTATTTCATAAATCTGTTCACTTTCAGCAAGTATTTGTATTTATTTATTTTTATTTGGGCATTATTTGCATAAAATAAACAGAGAAAGGCAATAAAGTTTATTAGGCTTTTTGGCTATACATCAGTATTAAATTAGCCAGAATTCCAAACTAACAGTAGAACACAAACCTTTGATATTTTATTTTTTCTCAAAGAAATCTCACATGCTGCCGGTATGAACATCACTGAATTGAAAGGTCAAGTTATTATCAAAAGCTGAGCACTGTAATGTTACTTTGTCTCAGAAGAAAACTGAAATGATGCATGATGTTACTCTGAGGAGAAAGTAGTGCATCCCAGAGAGTGGAGAAACTGAAATGAAAAGGTCAGCGTGTCTTCGGGGACGGTGCAAAGCACTGTGTTATGAGGGGATCATACTCCTTTACTGAGGCGTAGTCTGCCCATAAACACAGTTTCCTAAAGACAGGACTAATTCATCATCAGAATGAGAAAGAACCTTTACAAAAATACTTCCTGCAAGTTCTGGGTACTAGTTAGGAGAAACTCATTCGAGATTTAAGACAAAAACCCCAACTAATCTCAAATATGTATATCACAAAATCATATGATGGTGGATAATATTTTTAATCTCTGTGCCTCAACTTCATGGAAAATGAAAGGTTCAGATATTGTTTCTCAACAGGCAAAAGCCTTTCTATCTTCTTAATATTTAAAATGTAGAATTTATGTTTTACTCACTCAGACCATATATTGTTTAGAGACCCTAAACTAGCTGACCTCTAAAATCTTTTCCAGTTTTCACCTTATGATGTTAAGCCATATGAATGTCTCCCCAATACATATCTTCTAGTATTTTAGTTTCCAATAATCACTTAACAGGTACCTTCTATGTATCACAGAACTGTGCACCACAATTGCTACACATACGAAGCCATATAATGCACTGATATTCCCTTGGATAGAGGGAATGGATAGAGCCTGGTAAATGGAAAAAGATGTATACAGATAAGTATAATAGAGAATTGCAGGTGGGCTGAAAGACCTCTTAAGTTCTAGTTTGAAAACCAGGAAAAAGCCAGTTTTACTTGGGACATAGTAAGATTGTGAGTTTAGAAACATGGTAGTTTATTTTTTAAATTGATAGTTGATCTTTTTGGAAAGATGACAAGGCATGGATCAGCTATTCAGAGGAAAGTCATTCTAGACCAAAATAAAAAAAAATACAATAGAAAAATCTCAACATTTCCATGAAACAACTGGACATGGTCAAAGTAATAATTAATGACTCAGTACAGTTGGGGCATAGAATATAGGGTAAATGGAGCAAGATAGAATGCTGGTGAGGATTCTTTCACAAAAGGTGTGGGTTTTCTGCCATAGGCAGAGAGTTTTTAAGGCAGTAGCAACATGGATAATGGAGTATATTAAATTGTAGACAAAGCTGTTTAAGACAGTTGAGCGTTAAGGTGTAATCACTGATTGGATGTATGCATTTAGGACTCTCGAAATATAATTTGTTAGACTAAAAATTGTAAACTCATCAAAACAAAATAAAAACAAGACCTATTTTATTAAACTAATTTATAGAGAAATCATTCACATTTCATAAACTAGTTATTTATAACCAACGTGCAATTAAAAGAGCGTTGGGTGAAGATTGCTGGACTAGTTTAAAAACTGATTAATGTCCAAAAGGGCAATAAACTGTGACCTTTGCATTACCTATTCATTCACATGCAAATTATTTGCATCAACACCCTATAAAAATAAAAAGGTAACCATTTACATCACTAAAATAATACTTTAAGCAGTAATATAGTAAAGCTGATACTTTAATTAATGATACACAGTGAAATAAAAAGTATATTTTTCTAAATTTTGTGTGGGCATGTACTCCTATATAGATAGAAAAACACATACTTTCTTTCTGCCATTTTTCCAACTTTTGAATATTTTTTTCTTACCTGGAAAAACTGTATCATCAATATTTTATACTGTACAATCCTTTCTGCTACCTTTATGTACCATGCAACTGAACAGTTTACAATATGTACACATCAATGCTATCATAGCCTACCATATTGTAAACTCATTAAAAATTTCAAACTAGTTACTTGAGAAAAATGTATTGCCCCCACAAATATTAGTGGACAGCATTAAAGACTAGATACTCGCTAATCATTTTTATACTTGTTGCAGGTATATCTGTTTTGCCCAACACAGTATCAGACATTTAAGAAGACAATTCTTTGTTCTTACATTATAATCAGTTAGTTCAATATGTAAGTTTTCCAGTAGATAAAAGTGTAATATTGGGCTTCTAAGGTCCTCATGCACAAGAGAAGCAGGTAGGCTTTAGGTGTGGCTACTCTATCATTGACATTGTTCAGCTTCTCAGTAACTCTCAGATTATTCTGAAAGTAATAAAAAGGACTTGCAGATTTTACTGGGTCTTCTTTGATGGATTCTAGGGCCAAAAAAGTGTACGACCATGATGGATGACCTCACTATGCCGTCATGCTGGATGACCTCACTATGCACCATGCTGGATGACCTCACTCTGCACCATGCTGAATGACCTCCCTATGCACCATGCTGGCTGACCTCACTCTATGCTGTGCTGTAGCACCTCACTCTGCACCGTACTGGATGACCTCACTATGCGCCATCTTGGATGACCTTGCTCTGCATGGTGCTGGATGATCTCACTGTTTTCCCTGGGTGTGGATGCTCGATGTAAAGCTGTTCCATAAAATTAGTTCTGTGAAATTAGCATAGTAACAGTGTTTGATAGGATGCTGACAAAATTTATAGGAAAAATGAATACTGGATCGTCTTGATTCAAAAACAATTCCTCTTAATAGAAAATGTGAGGACAATTTACCCTGTTTATGTATGGACATATTTTTATCATCACAAATTAGTGCTCAAAGGCTTTATATAAAGTAAGAACAGTCCATTAAATGCTATGGAAAGTACAGAGATCAACTACTCTAAACTTTGTGTAACTGTATTTGGGGCCAATGTCTTTCAGTAATTAACTGGCTTATATCTAAAACTTTTATGCCACAAATCAATGTCTCAAAATCAATATATTCATGTGGCTAAGTGTTTATTTTCAACAATCAATATAAACATGTGCCTAAGTGTTTATTTTCTGACAAATTTGTCTTAAAGAGCAGACTTGGGTTACATGGCTGAAAGTTAATTTCATTCATTTTTGCAAAAAATATCTATTATTAAATCTCTTTAAGTTCTAGGAATCTGATGGCCAAAATTCCATGCTTTCAAAGATCTTACACTGATGTGAGGGGAGGCAGATAATTAGATACATTTATATGTAAGTAACCAGGAAATTTTCCTATGTTAACAAGAAGCGTTTTTCAGAGAAAAAAAAAATTTGTGTGATATTGATTGAGTAGCTCTCTAGATTACAAGGCCAGAATGGGATCTCTTTGAACAAGTAAAGTATATCATGAACCTTAAATTTCGAAAGGAAGCTCATCATGAGAAGATAAAGGGAAGAGCACTGAGAAGATGAAGGGAAGGGCATTGAAGGCCTTAGAAAACACACAGCTCAGAGAGGAGATTGGTTGAACATGTCTAAAGACCCAGAAGAAAGCCAGCAGCCTGGGTGGATGGAATGGGGCAAAAGACTGAAACCCTGTGAGTCTGAGTTTTTGCTTAATGGCAAAAATAACATTTGGTTGCAATTTCAAAAATGTTTCCCAAAGTAGCACTATTCCAGCCAGTCTCTATAACATGTAATATGAGGACTTACTTGCCCATTTCTGTTTCCTCAGTGCCCAAATTTATTCATAAAATATATTGTCAAGACACTTAAGATATTTAATATGCCAGCCTGAGTAAGAGGGAGACCCTGTCTCTCCCGAAACAAACAACAACAACAAAAAACCAACAGAAAACACTTGCTGGGCATTGTGGCAGGCTCTTATTGCCCCAGCTACTTGAGACTCTAAGGCAAGAGGATTGCTTAAGCCCAAGGGTTTGAGATTTCTGTGAACTATGATGCCATGGTACTCTACCCAGGGTGAAAGAGAGAGTCTCTGTCCCCCCTGCCCCCCGCCGTTTCTCAAGCAGGAAGTGTCTTATGCTGAAGATCAGGGCACTTTTTCCCCCCTACACACACACACACCATCAACTACTACCATACATGGAGAAGGAGTCTAAATTAACCCTTTTGGGAACAGTTGTGAATTCATGCTCTCCTGAGACTTGGAAGGAAAAGGAGAGCTACCCCATGTTTATTGAGTGTCTTTGGCTCCAAGATATAAAAGCAGCTCTAGTTAACTGAAAGGAGAGAGAATGTTTGGAACAATTTGGGGACTCACAGCACTTATAAGAAGTTGTCAGGGCAGGCTTGGGATCACAGATGAATTGACATGGTTTCATATGAACCAGATGAACAAAAATATAAAAAGGAGGTATAACAGGTCATAACAAGAACTACCTTGTCAACAGGCAGCCACTGATCTCACTGATCTGGTTGAAATTCCTGGGCTGCAATGAGAATACCACATGATTATATGTGATTCTTGTTGATGTAAATAACATGTGCGCTGGGTAGAGCTAAATACAAATTACCACCACAGTTACAAAAGTAGGTAATGGCATTCACCTTATCTCTGAATTGAAAAAAACATCAATAAACACAAAGTTACTTGTTGTGAAAATAGGGGTCACAAGGAAAACATTCATATCCAGAAATACCAGTCAAGTGTCATACTGCCTAACATGAATTATTAGTAGATAGAAAATTTGTGATGTAGGGCTTGGTCATAGCATAAATTCCATTTTATAGAATTAGTATATATCTATTTTAGACATACTCCTTTTTCTATCTTGTCTAAATGCATAGATATACAAGTTATCATAGAAAAATCTACAAGTGAAAACGATAGTCCTAGACTAATTTCTTGTGGTTTTATATAAATAAATACAATTTATAAAATAAGCTATTCAAGGCTCTGCACCTATAGCTCAATGGTTAGGGTGACGGCCACATACACCGGGGCTGGCAGGTTAGGTGTTGTGGTGGGTGCCTGTAGTCCCAGCTACTTGGGAGGCTGAGGCAAGAGAATCACTTAAATCCAAGAGTTTGAGGTTGCTCTGAGCTGCGACATTACAGCACACTATCAAGGGAGACATAGTGAGACTCTGTCTAAAAAAAAAAAAAAAATCTATTCAGAATCCTATCCACCTAAAAAAGCATTATTCTAGCCATCTTTATATGCTATACAGAGAAGATATGACTATTTTAAATAAACAAGTATAATACTAAATAAAAATTTTTTATTTGATATGGATGAAGGGAGAAAAACTGAAAAAGTTTCCAATATTTAATGAATATTTCTTCACTAGAAGATGTATTTTATAGAACATGATGTATTTTATAGAAATAGATTTTGTGTTAAGGGATTGTGGTCATTTGTTTTTAAAATCTAAATTTTAGGATGGAGAATTTACATCCTTCATGTTCACATGGATGGAGCTGGAGAATGTTCTTCTGAGCAAAGTATCACGAGAATGGAGAAAAAAGTATCCAATGTACACACCCTTATTATGAGACTAATTTAAACCTTTTATATGAAAGCTATAACCAAATAGCCTAAGAACATGCGGAGGGGAGAGGGACAAGGGAGGGGGGAATGGGAGGAGGGAGGGGGTTTGGAGGGATCACTTTTGAGGTTTGTCTTATAGGGGTACAGG
>CAUYTI010073096.1:0-18328 GCA_963575145.1 Galago senegalensis
TGGCGGGCACCTGTGGTCCCAGCTACTTGGGAGGCGGAGGCAGGAGACTCGCTTGAGCCCAGGAGTTGGAGGTTGCTGTGAGCTATGCCACGGCACTCTACCCAGGGGGACAGCTTGAGGCTCTGTCTCAAAAAAAAAAAAAAGAAGTTAAATAAAAAATACTGACTATACATTGCTTGGCCCATGGTAGGCAATCCGAAAGTCCCGACTCTTCTGCTGCTAAAGAGCTGAGGTGAGCACCATGTGGCCCCCAGCCCTTCAGAGCTCATGCTTACCTATGATCTTATCAGAAGCATTACAAGCAAGAGCAAAGCGAGTCGTTTTAGAGTAGATCTCCATGGTTCTCCTCAAGGCTTGCTGGGCTCCATCAGTCATGCTGAGAAGAAAAACACAGGAGGCAATTTGCAACCGGACCCAGGGCCCACTGGACACACCCCACTTTATACAAAAACCCAGGATGCAAGACATGTCCAGTGTCCTAGGAAGGGTTTCAGAATTCAAGGATGCTAAAACCCACAAGCCACTCTCAAAAATTGCCCAAAACAGTATTTAGTACCTACAGTATCCAGACACAACCCCTAAGTGAAAGTCACAGAAACTACCATCTTCAGTGGCTGCCATCGACTTACAGGAATCGATCCTCTCTTCAGCTCCTCCACCATATAAAATTCAAGAGAAGAGTTGTGACATCAGCTGCCAACTTTTCTAACAAAGCACTTACTGAGCATGGGCAGCCTCTCCAGGACCCCACATGGGTCTCACACTCGAAGAGGGTAGCCCTGTTTCTGGATGCTATAGGTACTGATTTAATAAAGCCTAAAAAGAGATCTAGAGATCAAGGCCCAAATAAACTTGGCAAAGCATTCTACCTGTCTGCTTCATCCAGGATGATGATCTTGTGTCGACCTTTGGGAAGCGTGACTTTTTGTTGAGCAAACATTTTGATTTTATTCCTCACAACATCAATGCCCCTGAAATAGTAAGTCAAAATTTTATTGTCACCCACCTTCTGAAACAAACTCAGTTACCATCATGGGAACTTTATTTTTTGCAGTTTTTGGCCAGGGCCAAGTTTGAACCTGCCACCTCTGGCACATGGGGCCAGCGCCCTATTCCTTGAGCCACAGGTGCTGCCTATCATGGAAACTTTTAAACCCTCAGTATATAATCAGGAACTACAAGACCCAAGTTTAGTTTTCGAATTTCTTTTTTAGGCAATTTAATTATAAGAATTGATATTTCATTACTTTTATTCTTTCTTGGAGGTCTTCCAAAGAACAAAGAAAATACTTGCTTTTAAAATTCATTTTGTCTTGCAATTATCACATAGGTTCACTGGACCCTTTTATAATCTAAGATACATTTAGATCTTTTTTTTTTTTTTTTTTTTTGAGACAGAGCCTCAAGCTGTCCCCCTGGGTAGAGTGCTGTGGCATTACAGCTCACAGCAACCTCCTACTCCTGGGCTCAAGCGAGTCTCTTGCCTCCGCCTCCCAAGTAGCTGGGACCACAGGTGCCTGCCACAACGCCCGGCTATTTTTTGGTTGCAGCCGTCATTGTTGTTTGGCGGGTCCGGACTGGGGATTCGAACCCGCCACCTTAGGTGTACGTGGCTGGCGCCCTAGCCAGTTGAGCTATAGGCGCCGAGCCAGAAAGGTAATTTTCATAATTCTGCAACAGATGCAATAGTGATGCTGCTAACTGTTGTTGTGAAAGGTGTGTATCCAACACTCTCGTGTTAATTAATCTCCTTCCTCCATAAAGAAGCCACACACTCCCCCTGCTGGAGTCCTCCCAGTGGAGTCCTGCTAAGAAAGGCCACATACCTAGTTGTGGGGGATTACGTTTCTCCCCTCAGCCTTTTCCAGAGAAAAGCCCAAAGGGGGCCTGATGTGTGAGGACAGTGGGGACAGAAGTGGGCGGCATCGTGAATGGGGGACACCAGTCCCAGTGCCCAGGGATGACGTGAGAATATTTGGCAAGAAGCCCGTGCTGGTGTCTGAAACTCTGTCCCTATAAGACGCAGGCCAGGAGCAGGGACTCTTTCCTGACTTTCTGGCATAAAACAAATGGTAGTTGGTTCGCTGACAGCTCTCAGCTGCTTTAACAGGCGACTCCTGCACTGAGCAGGAGGCCTGTGCCCTTCCTTCTCTGCACGTCTCCTGAGATATGGACCCGTGAGACAAACGGGCTAACACCTCTTGGGGGAATTCCCTTCTCAAAGGCAATTCCCAGCCTCCAGGCAGTTGCCGTAGAGGAGGGTCCACCAGACCGTGGGGCTCTAAGAGTGAGTCTGGTGGGGCAGACCACTCTCGGGTATGGTACCTCACGCTCAGCAGCCGCTTGTATCTGGCCTCAGCACTGTGAGGATCATTCTCTAGTGCAGCTTGGGCAGACGGGCTTATATATCTTGCTTGTCAGAAGATGAAAACTAGGAAGGCTTGTTACACACACTTGGCTAATTTAAAGCAGTTTCATTTTTGTTTTCCATCAGAAAAACCTTTCACTAGGGCTCAACACGTGGCCTCTCTCCTTCACTTCAAAACCAAACTGTGGATGACATGGCTGACATGTGCTTGGTTACACCCCATTATAACTAAGGGGATTACAACGCCCTCCCTGCTATTGGGGGGGCATCAGTTTGGAGCTCCTCCAGCCACCACCAGCACCTTGGGGGAAGAGTAGGTCGTGATGACACATAGTCAGGCTTTTTCTCTCTGATTACCCAGACTGCACCTGTGGCTGTACATGAAGTAATGCTTCCCCAGAGTATGCTGGGTTCATTTTCTTTATCATTTTATTCTCATAGATAATGTGTGTCTGGATAAATCAGAGTATGATGACTCAGAACTTCTCTAAAATGTGTTAGGAAATCAATGTATCTATTGCTAACTCAGACCTATGTACTGTGTATTAGCTGATACCATCAGGGAAGAGGTGAAATCCCAGGGTCCAAACTTAATGGAAAATTTCAGCTTATTCTCAGGGCTGGGGCTGCTAGATTTAGAGAAAGATTATGCCATCAAGCGTTTCAATATAATTTGAAGTGTCGTCTTGCCTCTAATTCCAGGCATGCAACCACAGGGCATATTTGAATAGGAGAAGTCACTATAAGCAGACCTAAATATTTCCCCGTGGGAAACAAGCTTAATATGTATGACCAAAATAAAGTTGTGATGAAAATAATTCAGGGGACTAGATCCCCGTAAGAAATGCCAGTGGAGTTGCATACACGATTTTGGCCAGCGTCTCTCTAAACAAGGAGTGCGGGAGATAGAGCAAGGAAGACATTGTTACTGCCACACACGCCCAGGGCTTCCATTCCAGCCAGTCTGTGTACACGTGCTCATGCACACAGACACACATGTGCGTATGCAAACACATACACACGCATACATGAGATTTGATCCTGTATTGCTAACCATGCAGCATTTGATGCAGACCGTTTCTGCCATTGGGTCAGATGGCAGAAGCCCCACAGCAGCAGTCTGCAGAGATGTGCAGGCCTGGGCATCCTCACCTTTCTCTCGGGAGACTCTATGACCTTCCAGTCATTGAGCTTCAGCTGGTGTAGCTCGTCGAACTTCATGCTGACATCTTCAACGGAGAGTTGAAGCATGTCCCAGTACCCGGCCAGGTCCTGGGAGGTGGGTCTGGGCATGGCACTGGGGTCCTGCAGACACACAGAGGTTCAGAGCTGCAGAGTCTGCGGGCAGAGGGCTGCAAGGGACTGGGTTAGAGAGAAGCCTAGCTCATTCGAACACGGATGCAAATATTTGGGAAGGCTTAACACGATTCCATGACAGTTTACTTTAGCACAGGTATTTGCTGACAGTTTAAAAATATGTAGTGCATCCGCTCACTGCTCCCCTTTGAAAATGCTGGGAATGGTAGGAGGTAGGGACACTCGGTGATTCAGAAAAGCAACAGGGCCCTGTGGTTTGGATGACCTGTGGGTTATTAGGGGCAGGGCCCTGGTCTGTTGTGGTATTGGTGGCCGCTGCAGTGGCCAGGGAGGGGTTTGGAGCCAGTTCCTTTCCTCTCTGTTTGCTTCCTGAGGGGTTTTGTCACTGATTCCGGGGGTCAAGTCGCCTTACAGACATGATGTGTGTGTATTTGTGCCCTGCAGATAGGGGGACCAGTAAGTCTCATGAAGGGCAAAGCACGCTCACTGACCGGTCCCCACGCTCACAAGGCACAGGTGCTGGGGAAGCTGTTCTGTTTCTTTGCCCAGAGACTGGGGGATACACGGTTCCCACCAGGCGCCTGCGTGTAAAATCTCACGGCCTCCCGGTGTGGTCCCCTGGATCGGGAGTGGGGGGTTGTCTCTGCCTGGGCGCCCGCAGTGGACGTCTGTCTGGCTGGACAGAGTCTGGGTCAGACTCCTCACCAGCAGGGATGGCAGCTCTGCCGGCCCGTTCCCCGCGGAACCACAAGGGGGCGACCTCGGCCGCTCCAGCCGGCCGGGCCCCGGAAGGTTCCGTGGGTGAGAAGCGCAGCCCGGGTCTAGGACCACCGGCCAGGAGCTTCGATCCCTGGCTGGCTGGCTGGTGTCCAGCCTGCGTTGGCCCCTGCAGTGAGGGCACAGAACAAGAGCAGGAAGCGCCCTGAGCTCGGCGTCTCGGGGAGGCTGCTGGTGCAAGCGCGTTTCCCACGCTCACAGCAGGTGTCGCTAAGGGCGCCTGCCAGTTCCCGCAGGAGGTTTTCTCTGCCTTCCTTCTGGGAGTCTTTACACACGTGGGAACTTTCGTAGGTTTAGGCATGCGGGGCTACCTGACCATGTCGGGAAGCCCACGGTGGGTGTTGGGCCCTTGTCATGTCCTCAGAGAGATTCTCACAATCAGCACGGCAGCCACGCGCTGCTCCCACCAGCCCAGAGCGGGGGCTGCCCCCACCCCCAGGCTGACAGAACACCTGTTCCCAGCTTATCTCAGACCCCAGGCTGCAGCTTTGTGTCTTCTGTTCCCTTTTTGTGGGGAGGAGGTCGCATCTGGGTATTCAGATACCATGATACGTTTACAAATTTTATTTATTTTGCAGTTTTTTGCTGGGGCTGGGTTTGAATCTACCACCTCCGGCATATGGGCCTGGCGTCCTACCCCTTTGAGTCATAGGCGCCACCTACAATTTTTTTTTTAAAGCCAATGATTGTGCCATGGCATCCCTTCTACCAGCAGGGCCATGCAGCCTTGTTAAACTGTAGTCATTTAAAATTCAGACAGTTCCTGACTCTGACGTCAAGAGTCTGTTTGATGTGAACTTAGCTGCCCTGGTTTTGGTTCAGAGCATCCCTGTGTGGGTGGCCTGCTCTGGCACAGAGGCCCAGGTGGGTCAAACCTGGAATCATGCTGGGAAGTCTGGGTGGATTCTGTGTCCGTAACCACCTTTCTGGGGATACTTGCTGCTGCTCCCACAAGCACAGGTGTGGAGCTCTGAGCTCTGCAAGGAGTTCTTTCTGCACACACGTTACATCGTAAACCACCTGCACTTGCTCGCTTGAAGATGGCCTGCCCTGTGTTGTCCATTCCAAATAACTGGTGGGGTTCTATTTCTATGGTCATCTCTGCGATTTAGAGCTCGGTTACCTGCCCAGACCTTCCAGCAACGAGCAGTACACCCCGAGATTATGGGCCCCGTGGCTTTGACAAGGGAAGCTCCTGCTGAGGGTCCAGGCTCTCTCCTGCCAGGCCTGGCTGCAGCCCCCACCCCCACCTGACTTTCTTCACCAGAAGGGGCCTCAGAGATTTTTGTAAGAATTCTGAGTAAGAGCCAACATAAAGGATGTACATAGCCAAGCCAGATACTTCAAATTCAAAAGGCATAAACAATATTAGGATGAACATTTTTAAGTCTAATTTTAGGTGCTTTTGGAAGAGAGGAAATGAACATTTTCCCGTGTAGGGAGCTTTAGATTATGGCTGCTAAAGACAGTAGCCATGTAGGTCACCTGACTGTGCGTAATATAACACAATGTTCTGTAGGTGTTGAAATAAATTCCCTTAGAGATAATGACCCAATAGATCCCACGGAGGAGACAAGACCATTCACAGTAAGATGACATTGAATGTTTACACGGCTACCTTTCCTATAAAGAACCCGAAGCCTTCCTACTCTCCCCTTTCAAATGTATAATGGTATAATTTGATGTCATTGGAGTTACCTGCTAACAATGAACTCTAAGGGTGTTACCTGGAAAATACTGGAGAAGACACGATTTTTAAGAATCCTAATTAAAAGATGTGAATTGGTGACTCTAATGCGCCTGTGATCCCTTTGATGTGTGAGAACATGTTTACATCTCCTTGCAAATTAAAAATGAAAACAAAACGCAATCAGATTCCTGACACTGTAGCTGTAAAGGGCCCAGCAGAGATCTGTTTGCATTTTAATGAAAATGTTTGCTCTAAAAAATTCAATGTATGGATTATAAAATAGCCTATAAAAGTAATGTTAGTACCATTTAGCAATTCTCATAAAATTAAGTGAATGCATTCTCTAGTCAGCTAAAGAACGTTTATATATACATCTAAATATGTAATATACGTAAATATATTAATATGTGTATATAAGCATATGTAAATATATTAACATGTGTGCATAAATATCTACAAACATATGTAAATATTTATAAATATGTATTTTCTTCCTTTTTGATTGCCAGGAAGAACCAAGCTTAATGCCAACTGTCTTAATGACTCTAATTGAAAGTATATTCGTTTCACTCTTGACTACAAAATATAACAAAATATAAAGGATAAATTATTTCTAAAGCCTCTTTATTTATTTATTTATTTTTTTGAGACAGAGTATCAAGCTGTCACCCTGGGTAGAGTGCTATGGCATCATAGCTCACAGCAACCTCAAATGCTTAGGCTTAAGCTATTCTCTTGCCTCAGCCTCCCAAGTAGCTGGAAGTATAGGCACCTGCCACAATGCCTGGCTATTTTTTGGTTGTAGATGGCATTCTTGTTTGGCAGACCCAGGCTGGATTCAAACCCACCAGCTCCAGTGTATGTGGCTGGCGCCCTAGCCACTCAGCTACAGGTGCCAAGCCTCTAAAGCAGTGGTTCTCAGCCTTCCTAAGGCTGAGACTCTTTAATACAGTTCCTCATAATTTTATGGTTGGGGGTCCCCACAACATGAGGAACTGCATTAAAGGACTGGGCACTAGGAAGGTTGAGAACCACCGCAAGGCTCTTCAAATGTAGTTGTTTATGTGTTTTTATTTCCAGCCACCTCAGTTCATTTTCTGTATTTGTGACATCAGCCATAATAGAAATTTTCATTTCATGTCTTCTGAGACCTCTCCCCATTCCTGGGACCTCCACCCCCCACTCCCTGCTTTGCCCTTCCCCCACCAACAGGCCCCCTGCAGTCACCCAGTGGCTCCTCCAACCCAGCCTGTCCCAGGCGGGGGAAGCGTGCCCACTGCTACCACGCCCAGTGCTCTGCACAGACAGGGACACAGAGAATGTCAGGGGCCCAGGGCTGGCTTTCCGTGCAGCACTCACCATGTTCTGTTGGCAAAGCCAGTAAAACTGCTGGAACTTCTGGGACATGAGGAGCTGTGCACTCCCCACAGCGCTCCTGATCTTGCCGAGAACTATTTAAATAAAAAACAGAAAATCAGCAAACAGGTTCTGTTAAGTAGCAGCAGCAGCTTTGAGGAGGGGAGGGATCACAGCATAGGGCAGGGTAGTTTTCCCCTCTTACTGGAGAGCTGAACCCTGGGGTCTGTGGTTGGAACACGCGGGGGGCCCTTTCTTTCCATCTGCTCCACCCTCGGTTCCTGGGGACCATGCAAAGATGACCAAATGCCAACTGTGAGGATGTTTTTGGGTACGGGGAGAAATGCAGCTCAGCCGGGCCGCCTGCATGCTGCAGGGGCTTCCCGTATAGCGGTTGCGAGGCTGACTTTCCTGTCGCCGTGTGGGTAAGGAGAAGACAGAGGCCTGTGTGAGCAGAGACATCAAGCACTTCCTCTTTCCACGGTCTGTAATCTCCTTGGATTCTATCAAAGAATTCCCAATGAGCCGTGGGCGGCTACCTCCTGGCGATGCAGAGACGTGTCTCACACATGAAGAGACTGGAGAGGCCACACGGGAAGGCTGTGACAGCGAGAAGACGCTGCTCTCGTTATGGACTCAGCCAGAGGGCCGTGAGTTACAACGGTTGCTCACCCCATTGATTGATCAGAGATACATATTCACAGCCGCAATGCTGCCCTGGTGCTTGTGCTCGAGTAAGCCGGCCAGGGGTTTAATGAGGTATGAAGACTCACTTTAATCCACAAGTGATTCCTATCTTGAATGACTTTGTTAGTTGAGTAGATTTTTTAAAAAAGTAAACAGTATAGTCTTATCAGCAGAAAAAAGGAAGTAAAGGAAGATAGGTGTGAGTGCTTCTGAATTTAGACTGGACAGACTGAAGTCTGTCCAAGAAGGAAAAGGCAATTTCCCACTGCCGTGCGCCTCTGAGCTTCTTCGGGCCTCCTCTTTCCCTGGGCTCATGTTTAATCCTAGGTCTGCTGTAAGGACAGTCACCATTTTGGAAATACTAATCTGCAAATCCTCAAGGCCATCTCTTGGGATTCATTTCCTACTACGCACCCTGGGCCCATTTTCCCTTCCAGGCCCTCCCTGACTAAGCAGCAGTGCAGTCTGTGCTCTGTGGAGTCTGCCCAGTGCAGCGGCCGGGGTATCACCTGGGTTCAGTGGTCTGTAGGCCTGATCTCGCTTGGCTGTGGTAAGACAGGTACCCACACGGCAAGTCTTCCCACATCTTCACAGGAGCACCATCTCCCACGTCTACAGGGTGAGTCAGGCCACCTGCCCAACTGCTCTTTCCCCCAGCGTCTTGCTAATCTGCACTCAATACCCGAAAGCTGGCAGAGTGTCTGGTTCTCTCCGGCGTTCACTGGGGGAGGCAAGCACTGGCTCCCAAATGCCAAGGAAACGGGGCCTCATCCTGAAGACGTGTCTCTCCAAGCAGAGGCCAGAGGCAAACCAACACAAATGCTTGAAGATTTATGGATTTCATTATGAAATCTCTATGTGCTTGTGGTTTTACCAAGAGAACAGTATATGGTTAGAGCTTGAGGGACCTTCACAATCTCTGTGTGAATGTCCTGACGGGTCTGGCACCAGGCAGATCCAGACTCACTAGGTTTGGGTGGAGCTGGAAACCCAGCTCTACCCTCTAGCAGCGAAGCCTAGAGGGCACTTGTGGCACAAACCCAGCTGCAGAGCAGTGAACCTCTTGTACAGAGTCCTCCTGAAGTGACGACTTCCCCAAACCTTGGTTATGTTAACAGCCAGGGTCAAAACCAATTGTTTTTGAAACTCACTTAACACTTGCTAGAAATTGGCACCACAGATTCTGACGTCTGATGGTGCAAGAGACAGTGGCTGCTGTATCCTTTCCCTCAGCCTGACTTTAGGGTAAAAAGAATCCTGGACAATGGTCAGAATGGCTTTAATAGCCGTATAATAAAATGTTACGAGGCTATTGAAAATGATGTTCCAGAAATAATCTATTGATTTGAAAGGGTTTTAGCACATTGTGATATAAAAGAAGTCGTCTGAACAACAGGGCGCATTGTACACCATTCGTTTTTAGAAAATGAGTGTCTGGCATTATATATATAAAACATTATTTTAAAAGTGATTCTTCTCCTAGGGAAGGAAAATACACTTAAAAATCGCTTCCTTATTTGTCTGTATTTTCTTATTTTTCTGAAATGAGCCCAGATTTTGTTTTGTTCCCTAAAGTATTATTACAAATTTTTCACACATGCAGAAAATTCGAAAGAAAAAGCATAGCACACACCTCAATCCCATCACTCAGAATTGGTGATTAGCATTTGCCACATGTTTATATTTTTTTCCTGAATCATCTGAAAGGAGGCTGCAGCCAGTACTTCACCCACTCTCGTCCTGTATAACCACCGTGTCATTAACATTTCTAAGAAGCTGATAACTAATTCCCTAGTATCGTCTAATTCTAGATGCTTCTAGTGTATTAAAAAGAACAATAACCCGTAAGTAACTTTTTTTTTTTTTTGAGACAGAGCCTCAAGCTGTCCCCCTGGGTAGAGTGCCGTGGCATTACAGCTCACAGGAACCTCCAACTCCTGGGCTCAAGTGATTCTCCTGCCTCCACCTCCCAAGTAGCTGGGACCACAGGTGCCCGCCATAACGCCCGGCTATTTTTTGGTTGCAGCTGTCATTGTTGTTTGGCGGCTCCAGGCTGGGGATTCGAACCCGCCACCTTAGGTGTACGTGGCTGGCGCCTTAGCCAGTTGAGCTATAGGCGCCAAGCCACCTGTAAGTAACTTTTAACAAAAGTGAATAAACTGGATGACACTTTGGCATCATTTCAGTGTATTTTTTTTTTAAAGAAGAGTAGCAGGTTGTCCGGCATCTTGATACCGGGCTCTATGCCGTCTGCAAATCCCCTCCAAGAGGGCTGCTTTTGCCGTCCTCCCCTCCACCCCATCCACCCCCTGGGATCTGATCTGCCAGCCAAACAGGAGCCCCTGGATGTGACAGAAGACGGGGCGGGGAAGGCTCCGGCCAGGCTCTGTCTTGGGAGTGCATAGAACAGGGAGATAGATGATGGGGCAGACGGGGCTGAGGAGGCCGAAGCAGGAGGTGGGGTTTGAACAGATTCTCAGGGACTTCAGCCCTACCGCCCCTGAATGCCCCCCATCTCATCTGAACGGTGTCTCAAGAGGGGAGAACGTGAAACCTCTTCCTCTTTCACTTACACGAGGGCAGCCCCAGACTGAACACATTTCTGCAGCCCTCGCCTGCTGATGCTGAGGCGGGAGGGGGCACCTTTGCTTCTGAAACATTGAATTTCTATTTCTTTTGTATTCTATAACCTGCTTAATTGATGACAACATTTACAGGGACTTGTCTTAATCAAGCTGTTGCTGCAGAGATATAGAGAAGTGGGCATTTGAGGGCACTTGCTGTACCGGCTCTCTGCTTCCTCAAACTGTAGTTAAAAAGTCAGTCAGGTTTATAAAATTCCAGTTTTTTAACCCCCAATTTTCACATTCCTCTTAAAGTAGAATTCAGCTGAACTATTAATACAAAGTGCTTCAATTTATTCTCTCAAGCACAGCATGAATAGATGGGCAATATCTTGGTATCGATTTAATGTAGTGCAGAGTTATTATAAAGGTATCAATTGAATATTGCACAGAAGAGATTATGAATGTCAAAGAGCGTAGCTAATGACACGGCTGCTAACGGCAGGAGGATTTTGCTGTTCAGTGGATGGGAACGATCCTATCTGATGCCGATAATGTAAATAGCTTCCTATAAGTGCAAAGAATTAGGAGTGCAAATTCAATTTATTCTTTTCCACTATACGTCCCTAATTTAGTTATAGTTTAGAAACTTTTTCTCTCAAGAGCTTCAGATAAGCACTGATACTCATTAGAATGCAAATTTACAAAGAACCTGATATCACCCTTGACTTTGATGTACAAAGAAATTTAATTAACATACTTGGCTCTTTTAATTTATTTTTTATATGTCTTCTATAATTTCCAATTCTGTCTAAATTCACTATGAAGTGCCAGGACGACATTTACACTGTTCTTCGGTTTCACAATTTGAAGTATACTTCATTAAGATTTGCAGAGAGTTTGATAAGATCATTTAAGTATTTGTACCCTCTCTGATCGCTCGGGGTTCCCTGTGACTAATTTCACAGAGTGGGTATGGACGGCCCACTGATTCCAGGACTCTCCTTTCTACCTCTCAGGCTTCATCATCTTCATGTTTTAGAGCAGGCTTCCTTTTTGTGTGTTTTTTATTGATGTTTCATTGTGGTATATATTTTGGGGTCCATGTGGTATTCTGATACATGTCATGTATAATGATCAAATTAGGGCAACTGGGATGTCCCTCACCTCAAACTCTTACGTTTTGTTCGTGTTGGGAACATTACAATTCTTTTCCTCTAGCTATTTTGAAACCTAGAATAAATTATAATTTCTTCTCATTTCTCTTTGTACTGTTGACTCCTAGACCTTCCTCCAGCTGTCCCCTTAACCAACCACTCCCTCCTCCTTTTCCTTTCTCTCAGCTTCTAGTGACCACCAACCTACTCTCTCCCTCCATGAGGGCAACTCTTTTAGGTCCCACAGATGACTGAGAATAGGTGACATTTGTCCTTCTGTGCCTGACTTGTCTCACTTAATGTCCTCTAGTACCATCTGCGGGGCTGTAAATGACAGGACTTCATCCTTGTTCATGGCCGAATGATACTCCCGTGTGTGCACACCGAGTTACCTCTGTCGGTCATCCAGTGATGGACACCCCGTGATTCCACACCGTGGCTGTGTGAGTACACTGCAGTGAACACAGGGTGCACCGACTCTTCCCCATACGATTTCATTCCCCTTAAGCATAGACCCAGCAGTGGGCATACTCATGTGCTGGGTCCCACGGCAGTTCTATTTTTAGTTTTCTGAGGGACTCCATGCTGCTCACCACAACGGCTGCACTAATGCACATTTCCACCAACCTGCTATGAGTGTTCCCTTTCTTTGCACCCTTGCCAACATTTGTTAATTAACTAATTAATTAATTAATTAATTTTTGAGACAGAGTCTCACTTTGTTGCCATCAGTAGAGTGCCATGGTGTCACATCTCACAGCAACCTCAGATTCCTGGGCTTAAGGGATTCTCTTGCCTCACCCTCCCTAGTGGTTGGGACTATAAGTGGCTGCCACAATGCCTGGCTGTTTTTAGAGACGGGGTCTTGCTCTTGCTCAGGCTGGTTTTGAATTCCTGAACTCAAGCAGTCGACTTGTCTGGGCCTCCCAGAGAGCTAGGATTATAGGCATAAGCCACCAAGTGCCTGGCTTCATTTGTTACTTTTGTCCTTTTGTGGATGGCCATTGTAGCTAAGGTAAGAGAATATCTCATCATGGTTTTGATTTGCATTTGGAGATGTAAACATCTTTTCATATGCTGTGGCCATATGTATCTCTTCTTTTGAGAAATGTCTATTGAGACCTTTGCCTGTTATCAAGCTGAGTTTCTTATATATTTGGGTTATTAATCTCTTGTTGGATGGATAGTTTGCAAATATCTTCTCCCATTCTGTGTACAGATATTTACCTAAAATGTTTAAAATGTGTAAGACGTAAGATAACCTCGAATATGTCTTCACTGATAATTGCTTCCTAAGCTGTAGGCACACATTTCTTTTCATGATGCAGCTTCCCTGCGGTAATTTAGTTGTTGGGATGTGAGAGACATCTTCATGGGCACTTACTTTGTCCTTAGCAGGATGCCTAGTTAGTTGGGGGCCTGCATCAGCCTGATCCACACAGGAGATCCTCCCCTGGTCTGCATGTCCAGCCAGATGTCTGGGAGCAGTGGGTGTTCCATTAGGCCATACAAACACATCAACCCTGAAGCTGGCAGCTGCCAGTGTGTGTACAATAATCTGTTCTGCTCAGAACATTGCCATGAATTCTGATTCCTTTTGTTGTTGTTATTGTTATTTATTTATTTTTTAAGAGACAGAGTCTTACTTTGTCACCCTCGGTAGAGCGCCATGGCATCACAGCTCATAGGAACCTCCAGCTCTTGGGCTTAGGTGATTCTCTTGCCTCAGCCTCCCAAGTAGCTGGGACTTTAGGCGCCCGCCACAATGCCTGGCTGTTTTCTTGTTGCAGCTTGGCTGGGGCCGGGTTTGAACCCATCACTCTCGGTACATGAGGCCGCCGCCCTGCTTGCTGAGCCACAGGCGCCATCCTGAATTCTGATTCTTCATTCTTTTATCCTCTCTGCTGATCTAAGATAGCCTGGGCCAGCCTGGCAGAGCCAGGAGGCTTTTCTTTGGCCCTCCTCAGCTCCTGTACCAAACACCTGTTCACTTGGGCTCTTTGTAATCTGCTTTTCCCTGTGTGAAAACCTACTGTGACTGGACCTCATCACTACCAGAGATCCTCTTGTTTCAGCAGTGAAGGTGGCCTGGGAGACCCAGAGCCTTTCCTCGGCTCCCAACTCTTAGGTTAATATGACTTGTGAGCTTGTTGGTCCCTTGCTCATTCTGTCTGTGAGAGGAGGGCTCAGATGAGCAAACCACTAATGCTCTTCCCAGCTGGTCTGTGGGTCTGCCCAGGTGGACACCTTTGAATTATTAGCTATTTTGGGAGGTGGTGTTTAGGACAAAGAACTTTCCAATACCCACTGTTCAAAAGATCCCATCTCTCCACGGGCTCCCTCACTGAGTTTCTCATAAGAGTTTAACATCTCCACAGATTATCAAATAAGATGTTTATAGCTTTGGAATTATTTCATTTATTTCAGAAAATATACTAATTTTTTGTTTCACTTTATGCTATTTACCCATTTGGTTTATCATAATTTATACAAAAGTCCCCATACACTAGTCTAGTGATATTTTTATTTACAGATGAATAATAGCAAGCCCGCATGAATATGACTTAACATAAACCAGTACCTGTTTGGGCTCCTGACCATTCCTATTAGCCATAGAGGACAGAATGAATCCAGATTCATTCAGTCAGTTCAGTGAACTGTACTATAAAATTATCGTTCAGGCAAAAATTATTTCATGTTATGGAAATTTCAATATTCAGAGCTCAGAGTTTTGGTCTAATAAGTTATTTAATTTAATCTTTATATTTTTATTTTTTCAGTTTTTGGCCAGGGCTGGGTTTGAACCCACCACCTCCGGCATATGGAGTCAGCGCCCTACTCCTTTGAGCCACAGGTGCCGCCCCTTTAATCTTTATTTTTAAAGTGCCATAACCAACCACCCTGTATCTGCTCCTAAAATTAGGACCAGCACTGAAGGTCCCCTTACCTCTTAAACATTGTTAGGGACCTATCTGGATCGGCATTCTGCTTGTTTATGTGCAAAGCAGGCAGATGAGATACATAACAAGTGTCCGTCACCTTTGTTCACAAAGAAATGAAGATATCTGGGCAAGTTAAGAAATGAAATTAAGACAATCGCGGCAAGAAGCGAGGGCCTCATGCTGTGTTCTCTGGGCTTGGGGCTGGCCACAGTGCGACCCCACTCGGCTAGTGACCGGCAGTGGAGAAGAACGTGCCCAGGCAGGATTATTCACCAGGTGAATAATGAGTATCTACCTGAGGGGTGCACAGGACGCCCAGCTCCCCAGCTGAGGACAACCAAATGACTCTCTGTGACTTTAGGTGCTGTGCTTTCCCCAAGTCCCCAAACATCATATCTGCCCTCCTTGTTAAGGCTGCCCTTCTTTCTCACCTTCTCTCTTTCCCTCCCAGTTATTGTTGGCAGAGAGCTTTGTGCCAAATACTGTGTCAGGCACTGCTGCTGGGTAATAAATATATCATCTATGGTCAGTGTATCCTGGACCCTAATGTCCCCAGTGAGAGCAGAAGGGTAAGGTAGAGCTTTAGGAAGACACAGGGCCATCTTATCCTGTCCCCGAGTCCTTGGAGAATGGTGGAGCCCAGGGTACTCTGAGGTCAGGTGCCTCCCCCAGGCCCCAGGCCCCCGGCCCTGCCAGCAGGTGTACAGGGTGATGCTGAAGGTCTCTGCAGAGGAGCAAAAGCAGGGCCTGCTCCCAGCCCTCGGCCTTTGTTGGTGCCCTTGAATCTCCTCTTATCACCCACCCACCTGCCAGGCCAGATCCCAGCAGCCTCCAGGGCCAGCACAATGCCGGCCTCTCCAGGCACCTGTGCAGTTTCCCGGTTGAAAGTGTCCTTCAGACTCCTGAGCTCTCGTGTGTGTTATCTTCACTTCGCTGAGTACATTCCTGCAAATAGGTTTGTCCTGGTCTCATTTTTCCCAACCTAAGGTTATATCTCAGTCATTTTTATAACAATTTTGTTTATTGGAGAGTGGCTTAGTCATAGTAAAAAAAAAAGGTAAAAAAACCCCCAAAAAACCAAAACCAAAGACACCACACAGGTATTTAGGGAAATATAATTTAGGGGCAGCAGGAATCCACTTCCAGGGTGTCTTGCTGAAGAAAACTGTGTCTTCCCGAAGCCTATAATGAGGCAAGTCAAACTTAAACACCTCACATCCTAAGATCATGGGCGCTAATTGCTGTTTTATGTCCTTATATGTCATCAAATCCAACTTCATACGTTGTACTTTCATGGCATGATTCATAGAGTTTTCTTAAACATTCCCAGGGACAGAAAAGAGTGACTTAGCATGACAGAGCTTCTGCCCGGTAGCCTCTGCCCCACCCCTCACATCCCGGGCTGAGGGCAGGAGAGCCTGTGTGTACCTGTCCCTGAAGGATTCTCTCTGGACCACAGAGTGGCCACAGCTACGTGGGCAGAAGGAAAGCAGCAGAGGAAGAAAGTTGCCCGTAAAGGAATGTTTTGATTTCATGGCCTGACACAGGGTTGTGGAAAGTGCAGCCTTTGATCTCAGATAGCTCTGGCGCTGAGTCTCAACTCCCCTGCTGTACTTTGTGTGATCTGGGGCAAGATATTAATCTGTCAAAGCCCCAGTTTCTTTATTTTTATAACGGTGACAATAATGTCTACCTATTACATTAGGATGAACACTTAATGAGGCACTTACCTGGCATACAATAAATGTTTGGTAAGTACTGATTAAGAGGCTTCTTTTTTCTAAAGCTGTCTCTGTAAAAGCTATAATCCTTTAACAAAATAACTAAATTGAAAGGATACGCTAAATGGATAAGGCAAATATTGCTATGTGTGAACTTACCAACACGGCAAGTTCTCCCCACCCCACATGGTTGCAGGGAGGCCACAACTTTCTGAATGTGTCCTGAGTGTTATAAATTCAAATGCTGATAGAATAAAATTGCACAGACATTTTATGGGGCTAAGACAGGAAAAATATTACCTCTTTCTGAACTTTCCCCTGGTACTTTATTGAGGAATCACATGACACAGAGAATACTGACTCATCACCATTCAGATCTCACAGTCTGTCCAGCCCTTGAAGGAGCTGCCCCTGCCTGGGGATTCTCTCTTTGGCACAGAAAACTGGAGCAGACTATTCAAGACTAATTTAAATTTCGTGTCAACCTCCACAGTTCAGTTTTTCTGTGTTTTATCTTTGAGATAAAGTTTATAAATCCCTTTTATAATTAAGATGGCTTTGCTAAGTTGAAGCATATGCCAATAAGTAAAAAAAAAAAATGCTGTAGAAATGAGTGATTTTTAAATATCAAAATTACGGTCACTCGCTTCATTAAATGTACCCTAAATAGATGATAAATGCCAACGAGTTCTCCGTGAACTTGGAGATGTAGCCAACTTGGAGATGGCTACACTGACATCACCAGCCACGTGCAGAGCTGAGGGCTGCATCACCATGGCAACACCTCCTCCCAAATACTCAGAGTCTGACATCAACCCATGTAAGGAATGTGTGGAATTAGATGATTAAGAGAAATGTGGAGGAGCAGCCTTAGTCTGTTAAAGGCAACATCACCCCTTCTGCCTAGGTTAACACCACAAGTTATAACATCTAAAATCAACACACCCATATGTTTCAGACTGCTTAGGTCCTCTCTACCTCACAGGCGATGTAACTTCATCGCTGCTGTCCCTTTCTAGGATTATTGGCAGACTCCACTTCAGCAAGTCATCTCGAAGTGGAATGTCAGGGCTGAACTCCCAAGGGTATCAGCTTTGCTTGTGAAGTTCAGGATGTATGAGTGTACAAGGGAATTCATGGGAAAAGAAAAAATATACTTTAAAAAGAGCATGTTTTGGCACATAAGACATCGAGTAATACCTCTGTGAAATTGTTTTGTTCAAGACAAGCATTGGTTCTAAGCATTTTGCAATTATATTCTTGGTCTGTGAACACAGACGGACTGGATTAGCTTAGAAATTGCACACAGCCACTTGCAAAAGAAGCTGCTTCTGAACAGCCTTGGTGGGTTTCTCCCGGTGAAACAGGAGGGGGTGGACAGCAGGTGCTGCCCCTTTCCACGGAGTGAGGCAGAGACCTACAGAGCCCAGAAGGTTCTCAGTGAGGAAACACAGGATTCCTACCCGACCCTGGGAGGAGAGGGCCAGGCAGCTAACTGGCTGACTCTGTTACTCAGCTTCAACTTTTCTTCTTTTTTTTTTTTTTTTTAGACAGAGCCTCAAGCTGTCCCCCTGGGTAGAGTGCCATGGCATTACAACTCACAGCAACCTCCAACTCCTGGGCTCAAGTGAGTCTCTTGCCTCCGCCTCCCAAGTAGCTGGGACCACAGGCGCCCGCCACAACGCCCGGCTATTTTTTTGGTTGCAGCCGTCATTGTTGTTTGGCGGGTCTGGGCTGGGGATTCGAACC
>CAUYTI010073097.1:0-12879 GCA_963575145.1 Galago senegalensis
GTGGTCCCAGCTGCTTGGGAGGCAGAGGCAAGAGACTCGCTTGAGCCCAGGAGTTGGAGGTTGCTGTGAGCTGTAATGCCATGGCACTCTACCCAGGGGGACAGCTTGAGGCTCTGTCTCAAAAAAAAAAAAAAAAAAAAAAGAAATGACTGATCCACTCTTTGTTCTGTTTCTGCCTTTTCTGTCTATAAAGCCATATTCCTCTGCTCAGCTCTTTAGAACACTCATTCCATAGATTTGCTTTATAGAATGAGTTGATGCTTGATTCTAGAATCATAAACAAAAGTCCTTTAAACTTGGGCAGTGCCTGTGGCTCAAGGAGTAGGGCACTGGCCCCATATACCGGGGGTGGTGGGTTCAAAGCTGGCCCTGTCAAAAGAAACTGGAATAAGATAAAAATGAAAAGTCCTTTAAACTAAATTTTGGTGTGATTTTGTTTCTTGCAGGCCACAGTCTCTGTGAGACTTACTTAAATCTGCTTCACTTATTTAAATCTGTTTCTGAGAGGAAAGCAGCAATTTTCTATTTACAATCAGAAAATATGTAAATTAATCAGTGCGCCCGAGTTTCAACAAAATTTTATTTGCAAAATCAGGTGGGCCAGATTTGGCCCATGGGAAGTAGTAGCTTACTTACTTTGGTTCTAGAATCTAGATAATTTTACTTAGCCTAGTGGAAGACTTATAATGCAAAGTTTAACTCAAAAAATTTGGCTCATGGTAGCAACTCCTTTCAAAAAATGTTAATGGCATTAGTTGGTTTTTGGTGTTATTTTTTCTTTTTTAAGACAGAGTCACACAATGTTGCCTAGGCTAGAGTGCAATGGCTGATCATAGCTCACTGCAACCTTACACTTCTGGACTCAAGTGATCCTTCTGCCTCGGTCTCCTGAGTAACCAACCCTATAGGTACCTGCTATAATTCCTGGCTAATTTATTCTGTTTTTTGTAGAGATGAGATCTTGCTGTATTCCTCAGGCTTGGTCTTCCTCCTGGCCTCAACAATCCTCCCACCTCTGCCCCCCAAAATGTTGGGGTTACAGGCAGGAGCCACCAGGCCCAGCCAGGCTTTAGTTTTAAATAAATATAAATCTGAAACAAATTATGGAAAAAAAACTGTAAAATTTAGATTGTGATATTTCCCATGAGATAACTGTTTTAGGTGTTTAAAATGTGATGAGAAATGAGGTGAAAAAGTAGGGGGAATGTTCTAGTCTAAATCAAAAGGACGTTAATAAGAGACTTCACAGCCAGATACAACAACCACATGAAGCTTGTTCAGCTCCTGGATCAAAAAGAAAAAAAAAACAGGAAAAAATATATGTGAGACAATTGAGGGATTTAAATATGATCTATATGAACATGATGCTGCTGAGACTCAGAAAACAGTACCCCAAAACGAAGGCCTCAGAGACAGCTTCGGGAGTAAAAGTTTCTCTCTGACTGTCTCCTTCCATCTCTCAGTCCTATTCTCCACTGATGAGAGCCAGAGAAACAGGAATCCCTCTTCCCCAAGGCTGATCACGGAAACCAGAAGCCCTTTCCCAAAGCCAGACGTAAAACCTAAAAACATTACTCTAACTTTCCCCCTACCTGTCTCTGTAGGGACTGGACACAAAGAAATTAAATTATATGATCTACCTTGTTTGTAAGTCATAGACCCCCATTCTAGAAAGAAGGAATGAGTGCACGCTCAGAAAGGGCAACAATCTAAGCAGGCCCTACTGGGGCTCCCTGCTCAGTCTTTTATTTTATTTTATTTTTTATTTATTAAATCATAGCTGTGTACATTAATACTGTCATGGGGTACAGTGTGGCATTTTCATATATAATTTGAAATATTTTCATCAAACTGGTTAACATAGCCTTCATGTCACTTTCTTAGTCATTGTGTTAAGACATTTCCTTTGTATCCATCATTGCTACACGACATCTGTACTTTTTTGAATCTAGGCCTAAAAATGGAAATGTCCCCTGTATCTTTGGGTCTTTGTTCTGAAGACTCTGGTGTTATGTAAAACTATGCTCAGAAAAATGTGTCTGCCTTTCTTCCTGTTAATCTGCCTCTTATCAGGATTTTCAGCAAAACTTCAGTGGGTGAAGGGGAAGTCTTCCCTTGGCCCTGATGCTATGTTAGACAATATTCAATCAATGTTACATCTCTCAGATGTGACAGATGTGATAATGTTATTGTAGTTATGTAGAGAATCACTTTGTTCTCAGAGATACATGCTTATATGTAGGGATAAAATGTTGTGAAAATTGTTCAATTAAAAACCAGAGCGAGGCTGAGTATGGTGGCTCACGCCTGTAATCCTAGCACTCTGGGGGGCTGAGGTGGGTGGATTACCTGAGCTCACAGGTTCAAAAACCAGCCTGAACCAGAGCAAGACCTTGTCTCTAAAAATAGCTAGGCATTGTGGTAGGCGCCTGTAGTCCCAGCTAGTTGGGAGGCTGAGGCAAGAGAATTGCTTGAGCCAAGAGTTTGAGGTTGCCGTGAGCTATGATGCCACAGTACTCTACTGAGGGCGACAAAGTAAGACTCAAAAAAAAAAAAAAAACAGAATAAAGCCAGGTATGATGGGTAATGCCTGTAATCGCAGCACTTCCGCAGGCCAAGACAGGAGGATCACTTGAAGCCAAGAGTTTGAGACCAGCCTGAGCAATATAATGAGATCACATCTCTACAAAAATGAAAAAAAAAAAAAAAAAGATGGGGGTGGTGATGGGCACCCTAGTCCCAACTACCTGGGGGAGGTTTAGACACGAGGATGGCTTGAGCTCAAGAGTTTGAGATTACAGTGAGCTGTGATTGCACCACTGTACTCCAGCCTGCGTTAAAAAGGTAGACCCTGTATCTAAAACAAACAAACAAACAAACAGAAAAAGAGAGAAAGGTGAAATCTATATTAACAATTGTAAATCTACATGATGAGTGTACCGGTTTTCGTTGTTGTTATTATTACAATTCTTCTCTGCCCTTAAATTTTTTAAAGTAGGGAAATGAATATCCTAGAGCTCAATCTACAGTGTCCTGTTTTCCTCTTTCGAAATACAGAAGAGGTCTAGTCCACTCCCGAGAGTAAACTCAGGGTTAGAATTGTTAGGAGTAATGGAAGGCCTCAAAACATCTCCAATTTAGGTAGAGGCTGCCATTATAACTTTCAGCCCCTGCTCGCCCCATTCTTACTCCCCTTTTTTCTTCTCCTACCCTCCCCATCTCCATGTTTCTGGAGGGAGGAAGTATGGAAAATTCACGTTCCTCAGTATAAAACTGCGGCTGTGGCCTGTTCAGAGCACCACGGTACGGCCTTTCTGGTGAGGGCATCCCGGATGGCGCCATGCCCACGGCCGCTGCATTGAGTCCCCTCCGCGTGGGGCGGGGACAGTCAATCGTAAGGAGGTGACAGAGGCAGAACTGCCAAGGTGACGGAATCATCTGTGCACACGGTTCTCCTCCGTCTCCGGTTTCCAGTCCCGGCTCTTTCATCTTGGTCCGGGCGGTGTCCCGGGGGACCCGTGCGCCGCGCTCCTCCCCGCTTCCTTCCCCTTTCCTGGCCTTGCAAAGTGCTCAGAGGGGGACGGGGTGGCTGGCAGTCGCAAAGAACTAAGTTTAAACCTCACGAGACACATCATTAATTGAGGCTGTTGTATAAATGCACACACCCCCAAAATGTACTCTGCAGGGAATCAATTGTAGGGTGCTGTTTTAAAAGAATACAGCTAACGACGGCGACCATGACAGCGCCGTGACGCGACAGAGGTGGCTGGGCCGCCAGGTAGACGCAGCGGGAAAGCTCCGCCACTCGTCGATCTGGACAAATTGCTTAACTTCTTGAACCTCAATTTCTTTATCTATAAAATGGAACAAACAATACCTACTTCTTGTCAGGGCAAAATAAATGTCACAATAGAATTTTTCCTTCCTGACTGTGAGGGTCCCGGACGTGTGAACTGATCACTGATCCGGCATAAGCCCCGAGCTCAGTTTGAAGCGCTCCTTTAACGTTCCACAAGAACGACTGAGAACAGGCAAAGGAGCCAAAGGGGGCAGTTAAATAGGCCCTGAGGGCAAATGCACAGCCCTCCTTGGAAGTCTGTCCTGATTCAAAAGATGCGGATGTTATCAGGGCTTATGAACTTTAAGGAGGAGAATCACCTGGGGCTCCAGGAGGCTTCTAACTACCCGAGTTCCCACGGTCTGTCCAGCCCCTCCTTACAGGGAAGTTGCTCTTCTGTGAACCTCACTTTGAATAGCAAGGCTCCAGGGTACATACTGGGGAACCAGAGATTTCCCTAGAATTTGAACTTCTAAGATGTCCAGACTCTTTCTGACCTCTCTTCATTCTCTTTCTGGAGCACCACCTCACGGCAGTGCCCATTTTTAGTTTTCATTCTGTGACTCGTGACGCTTCTTTAACCATGATGTAACCAGGTAAACTCCTCCTCAAAGTGAGCTAAGAACGTGGTTAGCTGCCAGCTGAAAAGTCCCTAAAGAATTAAATAAAACTACAAGCTTCTCTGCAAATGTGAAGGAATGAGAGGGGACGCAGGGCAAAGGCATGTCCCTGTGAGCCCCATTTATTACCTGGCCAGCCTGTAAGGGTGGGCAGGGGGCTTACAATCCCTGGTCATCTGAAAGGGAAAGGGGAGAAGCAAACATTTAAAGAGGCGACCGAGTCCCCAAGCATGTATATTTTGGATATGTCCCCAAAAGATTGTATTCCCTTACCTCTCTACCCTACTCAGAGAGCCCTTTCCCCTAGGGCAAATGCTGGCCCTTTGGGAGTCACCTGCCTAGCAGGTTCCCTCCTATTCAAGGCCTCCCATTTCAAGTCCCAGTTGCCAGCAGGGCCCAGAAATGTAGGACTGCTTAATTTAGCCCATGTTTACAGTTGGTGAGGCGTCAACACCAAAGAACTGGGTATATTTCTCAACCATAGTCACCAAAATAGTTTTTGAGAGTAGATGAACAAAAAAGTAGCCAAAGTAGCAAACACTTTTTGAGAGTCCATTAAAACCCCCAGATTAGGTTAGGGATTGTGAAAAATCAAATTGAATGGGACACTTGCTACCTTCAAGAAGTTTTAATATTATTAAAGAAAATAAACAAATTTTAGAAGCCACATGACATGAATAAATGCTGTAGCAGTGACCACTGAGAAAGAAAGTGTGTGTAATCAGAGATTGGAATGACTCAGCGGGGAGCAGTGCCTGTGTGTGTGCCCAGGGAGTGCCACAGGGCCTGTTGTGGACATGCATAGAGACTGCTGAACAAATAACCAGCCAGTGAGAATGAGTAACAAAGGAAGTAGATGAAGAACAAGATTTTAATCTTTTAAACTAAACACACTTTTCCCTGTGTCTTGTCTTTTCTTTTGTTTGTTTTATAACTGATTGTCATCTGCTAGGATTTCACAGACCACACAGCCAGCTGCCTATTCTTCATCTCCCAATTGACAGTAGTTACGCCCTTAGAATGCAAAGCACCCCTCACTCTGCTCTGATTGGACATTTGGGTGCGGCATATTTGTATACACATCCGCTGAGAATTTCTTTCCACTATAAGCAGATAGCCAAGAAGAGTCCTCTAAGTTTAGAAACAACTGTTACTGGTTTTCTAATTGAGGGAAAAAAGAGAGCTGTCATGGACTGAATGTTTGTGTCTGCCCAAAATTCATAAGTTGAAATCTTTTTTTTTTTTTTTTGGCTCGGTGCCTGTGGCTCAAGTGGCTAAGGCGCCAGCCACATACACCTAAGGTGGCGTGTTCAAATCCAGCCCGGACCTGCCAAATAACAATGATGGCTGCAACCAAAAAATAGCTGGGCATTCTGGTGGGTACCTGTGGTCCCAGCTACTTGGGAGGAGGAAGCAGGAGACTCGCTCAAACCCAGGAGTTGGACGTTGCTGTGAGCAGTGAAGCCAGAGCACTCTACCCAGGGGGACAGCTTGAGGCTCTGTCTAAAAAAAAAAGAAATCTTTTTTTTTTTTTGGAGACCAAGTTTCATTCTGTCATCCTGGGTAGAGTGCTGTGGCATCATAGCTCACAGCAACCTCAAACTCTTGTGCTCAAGCCATCCCCTTGCCTCAGCCACCTGAGTACCTGGGACTACAGGCACCTCTACTACACCCAGCTAGTTTTTCTATTTTTAGTAGAGACTGAGGTAGGGGGCAGGCGTGACTTCTCATTCTTGTTCAGGCTGGTCTTGAACTCCTGAGCTCAAGTAATCCACCTGCCTCAGCCTCCTAGAGTGGTGGGATTACAGGCATGAGCCACCATTCTTGGCCCATAATATATTGAAACCTAATTTTCCAATGTGATGGTATTGGAGATGGGGCCTTTGGGAGGAAATTAGGCCAGATCCTCACCAGATCCTCACCATGTGGCTCCCTGATCTTAGACTTCTAGCCTCCAGACCTGTGAGAAATAAATGTGTACTGTTTACAAACCACACAGTTTATGATAGTTTGTTGTAGTAGCAAAAACTACTACAAGGGGGAAGAAGAGGAGTTGTAAGTAAGAGGCCAGGGGAAAGATACAGTGGCAGCAGTGAGCCTTTCCCACAGTCCTGCAGCGGGTCAGCCATGCTCCACAGCAACGTGGGACTGAATAAGGACAGGGCTGGGCCCGTTCAACTAGAACAGCAAGTGCCACGCGTCATACCTCACTTTACTAATACAGCCAACTAAATGGAATGATATTCTGGGTCCTAGAAACTGAGAAATGCATTGGTTGAAATTATACAATTCTATTTCAGTCTTAAACAGTGCCCTATTCAATTAGCATTTATACAGTACCTATTAAGTACTCTGTAAGTGCCTTACATAATAGTGAGTGCCTGTTAATTGTCTTTTATTGTGAGTGTGTGTGAAGAGATTCACTATTTTGGTGGTGAAGACAAGTATTAGGAAAACTGGCCTGGAACCTGTCTTACAGGATGTGTTCCGAGTCTGGATACTGGACCCTCCAACCTCATGGTGAAGCATGACCCACCCAGTGTTGGAATGGGAGGGTTTAGACCATGGGGGAGGATGCCTCATGGCGGTTTGGCACCTCCCTGCAATAATGAATGAGCTCTCACTCTATTAGTTCCCACCAGAGGGTCCCTGAAAGCTGGTTGTTGAAAGGAGCCCTGCCCCCTTGCCCTCTCTCACCCCCTTTCTCGCCAAGCGATCTGCACCGTCCCGTGGCCCTTCCCCTTCCTCTGTGCGTGGAAGCAGTTGGAGGCCCTCACCAGAAGCAGCTGCTGGTGCCTGCAGAGGCTGAGCCGCTGAACTCCTCCCTCTGTACATGAGAGTCTGAGGCCTTCATTTACAGCAACACAAACATACTAGCAGAAGCCCAGCTAAAACAAGGTGCAAGGAAGGTCACCTTGGCAGATCAGGACGCTTAGGAAATTTGGAGGGACCATGAGAGGAGATAGTCACCCAAATTTACAGGTGGTACCAGTGAAGCAGAAGAAATTACTTGGGTTTCTTAGCCTTGGAATGGCAAATAATAGGGGCTTTCAAAAGCCCAGTGCAAATTCCTTGCGAATCTGTTCAGACAGAAGTTAATTTGGCCTTTGTCGTTGTTCGATATGGTATGGTTCTGGATTTTTCTTTTTTTTTTTTTGCAGTTTTTGGCCGGGGCTGGGTTTGAACCTGTCACCTCCGGCATATGGGCCGGCACCCTACTCCTTTGAGCCACAGCTGGATTCTGGATTTTTCCAAGCAAACTTAAAGAGACCAAGATGATTAATTAACACTTTTGCTGCACCTATATAAATAATCAGGCCAAACCTAATGAGGCCAGTATGTGTATGTATGTGATCAAAAACAACCTTTGGGGAAAAAATAACAATATGTGAGGAAAATTTGTAAATGACTTCAAAATGGGCAAGTAAAAGAAAACGAGTTTGATTTCCAGGTGTCCCTTTAATAAAATATGAGGTGTTATCTAGGACACCTTTCCGGGTTTATCTCCTTCTGTAGCATCTGGGCCTTTCACTGTCTTTGAGTAAGCTGATTATAACTCCATAAATTATAGAAAATGGATGGTGATGCCAACAACTCCTGCTCGTGGAAATGTAAATAAATTTTGCGCAGGTGAGTGCAGTTGGTTCCACGGTACAGAGAGGCCAGTTGTGCCTCTGTCGGCAAATTCATGTCAACATTCCTCTGATAATTGTCAGTGTCCCTGTCTGTTTTTTGAAGTGTCTTTTGAACTATGTTTTATGTCTTACTGGTTGCCTCATAAATTGATGAAATAAGATATTTAATACATCTTCATTCTGTATTTGTATAAAATTTACAATCTCAGTCCTTTTCAAAAATTGTCCTTAAAGCCAGGCATTGTGGTAGGTGCCTGTAGTCCCAGCCACTCGGAAGGTTGAGGCAAGAGAATTGCCTAAGCCCAAGAGCTGGAGGTTGCTGTGAGCTGTGACGCCACAGCACTCTACTGAGGGCAACAAAGTAAGACTCTGTCTCTAAAAAAAAAACTTATCCTTAAAAATAAGAATAATAAGCTAAACAAAATGTCAGTTATTTATACTACTTTGGAAATGGAGAAAATAAATCAAATATAAGTTTATAATTACAAAAGGGTGTTTTGTGTCTAAATAAATATTAAAACTTCATCTAATTCAGCTGATAACTCTATGGTGTGTGACATTCGGCTTTATTACGGCACCGTAGTTCTAACTCAGAGACAGGTGGATTTTTCCTATTTTCATTCTTTGTCCGTGGCTGTCAGTGGAAAGTCTTTGTGATAGTCTTGGTGTAAGGAAGCAAAACCTTTTCCTCTACTAAGATTTGGTGCCTGGATCATCTAACCTCTTTCCTATTTATTTTGTGTACAATGCGAGCTTCACAGAAAAGAATTTAAAACCCACAGAAGTGGCGAGGCCAGCAGCTCATATCCATAGACAGCCACCATGTAGGCAAAGGATGATAAACTGTGGGGAAGTGACCAGATGAAAGGGACGGGATCTGGACTTGCAGGGTGGTAAGTGGTGGGAAGGTAAATATGTGAGGGGAACTGACAGCAGATAAGGGTCATTTTAGGGAGAATTGTCTGTGTGACTCATCGCAGGGCTTTTTATCTCCTGTGATAAGAGTCTGCTCCTCTTCCTGGAGTGGGGAACACCTTTATCCCAAAGAAAGTGTATCCCCTGCTTGCTGTTAGGCAAAGAAGGGAGGGCAGGAGCCCCACCTGCGTCTGCCGCTTCAAGTTGCCTTCAGCTCAAAATAATCCATAAGTCAACACAGTGCATTTGGGGGTGGCGTATTCTGATCCCCCTCACTGACGTTCCCTTAGGTGACAATATTTATGCCTGTTCCCTGGTGGGAGGTGGTATCATCTTCAAATTATTTCTCCCGGGCTGATTCCTGGAGAACCTCTTTCTAGCTGTCAGAGCCGGGTCTGGGTTTCTGCACACTGAGCTGCCTCTCTGTTATCTTATCACGCCGAGTTCTCAAGATTTCCTGCCATTAGGGATCCCCAAAGAGATGAGGCCCTTGCTCGGATCAGAACAGCCAAAGTAATTGAAGGGAGCATTGCCTCCATCTTCAGAGGACTTGGAGAATGATGTGAGAATCAACCCAATTTTATTTTTGACGTGTATGATAGTGGTTCTGATATAGATGGTTCTTAATCACTATTCTGCAGCGCACCTCCATGTACTGACGTGCTGTGGCCTCTGACATATTGACGTATAAAAGGAAGAAAAACAAGCAGCAGAACAATTTCTACAAGGTGCTGCTTTGTGGGTAAATAGGGAAAGAGGGGAGTCTATATTAGAACTTGCTTCTAGACATGTATCATAAAAATGATTTTTCAGAAGGATACTTCTTAAAACCAAGAAAGTCGGGCACAAAGCTGGGCATATGAGAGGCAAGGGTAGAAACGAGATTTTAAAACTGCACATTATTTTCTACTTCTTGCTTTTTGAACCTGTGACTATATTATCTACTCAAAAAAGAAACACTTTTTAAAAAACTAAATCTTTTTTAAAATACAACATTCTCCGTGAAGCTTAAGTTCCAATTTCAACAACCTGCTACAAAAATAAACACTGAAGTAAAGTGTGAGCTGTAAAACTACTTGAGCGTGTGTATATTTGCATGTTCTGTGAGTGTGCCAGAGTGGATCAGAATAGAAGCCACAGAGCAAACTTTGGGGGTGGGGGTCTCAATTAGCTGTGTACTTTAAATAGGTAACTCCTAGCACACTGTGGGCATGGTCACTATAGAGCAGCTGTATGGCCTATACAGACTTCAACTTGAGCTCCACAGAGGTGTAAAGAAAGAGAGAATTTGTATTTGAAAAAACGAAAAGAAAAAGTACCTGTAATACTAATATTCTTCTTCCTCCCCATTCCACTATTCTAAATTTCCAAAAGAAAAATCTCATTCTCTAGGGGACCTCTAATAACACTTACATAGATGTTTAAAATTCTCAAGAACTGTAATTACGATTTGAGCTACAATTAACTATATTTTTAGGTGTTTGGGAGCTTATCGGGACTTTGGTCTCCATTGGAACTGCATGGTGCATGTGTCAAATCTTTTGTTCCTTTCAATTACATAAAAAGTCTTAGAGAGGCTCGGCACCCATAGCACAGTGGTTAAGGTGTCAGCCACATACACCGAGGCTGGCGAATTCAAACCCAGCCTGGGCCAACTAAACAACAATGACAACTGTAATAATAACAACAATAAAAAATATCTGGGTGTTGTGGCAGGCACCTTTAGTCCCAGCTACTTGGAAGGCTGAGGCAAGAGAATCACTTTAGCCCAAGAGTTAGAGGTTGCTGTGAGCTGTGATGCCATAGCACTCTACCAAGGGTGACATAGTGAGACTCTGTCTCAAAAAAAAAGGCTTACAGAAAAAAAGATGCCTACCACTTTGTATGATTACTGAAATCTTTGACTCACCCAGTTAGCACCTTTAAAGGCCCTCCCTAAGCATGGAGCTTCTACTGATTTTAGGGCCGTCCTGACTCCCATAGTGATCCAAATAAAAGCAACACTGAAACAGGGAATAAATATCAGAAAGCCAAGCAAAAGTTTTGTTTTTCCCAAGGTGCTATAAAACTACTCTAATGACATGTTTAAAATATAAAGTGCTTCAATATTTTTTCCCCATTTTGGGGGGAAAGGTAACCGGATGTCTTAAGCCTACTGGGTGATCCAACAATAGAGTTATTCTACAATGTTACAGCTGAAGCCCTTATATGACTTTGGAGTGAGATGTGTTTGAATCCTAGCTCAAGTGTTTACCAATTACACTGCCTTGGATAAGTTCACGAACTTTTCTGAGTCTAAAGTTCCTCACCTACAAAATATATGTAATAAAACCTACCTTTGGTCTCTGTGAGGAGTCAGAAGAGTTAACACTTCTGTAATGTTGCTTGCTAAACACCAAGCCTCACTCTAAGCCAGTGGTTCTCAACCTTCCTAATGCCTCCTGATGCCGTGACCCTTTAATACAGTCCCTCATGTTGTGGTGACCCCCAACCATAAAATTATTTTCATTGCTACTTCTTAACTGTAATTTTGCTACTGTTATGAATCGTAATGTAAATATTTGATATGCAGGATGTATTTTCATTGTTACAAAGGGGTCGCGACCCACAGGTTGAGAACCGCTGCTCTAAGCCCATCACCTACATCAACTCTTTTGTCAAAACAACTTCATGAGCCAGGTTCTCATTTCAAAGCTGAGAGGGTTGAGGGACAGAGACATTAAGTAACTTCCCTAAAGTCACATAGCTGGTAAGTGGCAGAAGGATTTATACCCCAGTCTGGATTTAGAATCATGCTCTTTAACCAGCACAGAATTGGTAAGGCTTGTAAAATACCGCTTACCTTAGAGCTTTGATTTTTATAATCAAAACTAAAATATTGCGATCGATTTTTTTTTCCTTCTGAACTGACAGTCTGTGCAGAAGGACTCAAGTCAGAGACCCGGCTTCCTTCTACATCTCTGCTCTTCTACCCTGGTTGTGTTGCCCTTGTTCACCTGGTCCGGCCTTACATCCACCTTCCAGCCTGTAAGAGGTGAAAGGGACCGGAGGTGGGAAGTCATCTGGAAGTCGACCCCTCCCTTCAGTTCACGTCTGTTGGGCGTACATCGGCACACGGAACATCCAGAGGCGACAGGCGTAGTTTTCATTCTGCATTCTGGACAGAGCGTGGGAGAATAAAGCACACGGGCCAAAAGCTTGAACCTGGGGAATCCGAGGAAAGGTACATGTGTGTCATCTGTGTTATTCTTACAATTTTTCTGTAAGTTAAGTTTTAAAGGGAAATGTTTTTTTTAAGTCTATTCATAACTGGGAGGAAAAAGCAATATCTGCCACTCAGTGAGGGTTTAACTGCCACCTCCTCTGGTAAGTATTGGCGGCAACACCTGCTGTTTCCCCAGTATCTGTTTCTCATTTCTTCTGAAAGTAGGAGAGCCCTGCTTTTTGGATGGGTTGTGGGGCGATCCTGCCATCTGTTTTGATTTTTCCGTAAGCTTATCGGAACACACCTATTCATTTATTATATATTTTTTATGGCTGTTCTTGTGCACAACAGAGGTAAGTCGTTGCAACTGAGAACATCTGGTCCACAAAGAAGAAAATAGCACTTTACAGAAAAACTTTGCTGATCCCTCTGAAAACCAGTGAGTTTGAAACTTTAACAAGCGGCTCGGCACCTATAGCTCAACGGGCTAAGGCGCCAGCCACGTACACCTAAGGTGGCGGGTTCGAATCCCCAGCCCGGACCCTCCAAACAACAATGACGGCTGCAACCAAAATAGCCGGGTGTTGTGGCAGGTGCCTGTAGTCCCAGCTACTTGGGAGGCGGAGGCAAGAGACTCACTCGCTTGAGCCCAGGAGTTGGAGGTTG
>CAUYTI010073099.1:0-29351 GCA_963575145.1 Galago senegalensis
GCCTCAGCCTCCCAAGTAGCTGGGACCACAGGCGCCCACCACAATGCCTGGCTATTTTTTGGTTGCAGCCATCATTGTTTGGTGGCCCAGTATGGATTCAAACCTGCCACCTAAGGTGTATGTGGCTGGTACCTTAGCCACTTGAGCCACAGGTGCCGAGCCCACTCATTTATCTTTTTACAATGCATTTTGTACCTATCAATTTTCTTGTCTACAAATCGTTTCATATTCCTCCTTTCAAGAGGTGAAGCCTAACTCCTCTCTGAAGTGTTGGCTAGACTTAATTACGCATTTCTAACAAAATGAGTAAAGGTGAAGTGAATGGGTCAGTAGCTCTTGGAGGAAGCCAACTGCCATGTCTGAAGTACACTCAAGTAGCTCTGTGGAACTAGAACAATAAGGCTAGGGACAATGGCATTGTACCAACAGCCATGTGACTAAGCTATCTAGTTAAGTGGCCAAACTACGATGGCCTCATCAAAGATCCCAAGCCAGATCCATGTAGCTGACCACTCCCCAGTCCTTTACACCTTAAAAACTGTATAAGGTAGTATTTGTTGTTTTAAGCAGCTAAAATTGGGGTAATTTGTTAATTAAAGATTTTTTTTTCTTTTTTTAGAGACAGTCTCACTTTATTGCCCTCATGGCATCACAGCTCACAGCAACCTCCAACTCCTGGGCTTAGGCGATTCTCTTACCGCAGCCTCCTGAGTAGCTGGGACTACAGATGCCCACCAGAACACCTGGCTAGTTAATTAGAGATAATTTATTAATTAAAGATAATGAATAGGAAAGGACAGTTTAAAAGCCTGACTTGTCACATTTCACAGCTTAGATAAAGAAAGAAAAGGGGAAGTTTCAAATGACTTTTAGCTTTCAACTATAGAATCCCTCCTTTTATTTATTTATTTTTAGAGACAGTGTCTCACTTTGTCAGCCTCTGTAGAGTGCCATAGAGTCAAAGCTCACAGCAACCTCCAGCTCTTGGGCTTGGGTGATTATCTTGCCTCAGCCTGCCGAGTAGCTGGGACTACAGGTGCCCGCCACAATGCCTGGCTATTTTTTGTTGTTTTTGTTGCAGTTTGGCCGGGGCTGGGTTCGAACCCACCACCCTGGGTATATGGGGCCAATGCCCACTCACTGAGCCATAGGTGCTGCCCCCGAGCAACTCTTTTTATTAGTTAATTCTTTTTTTTTGAAACAGAGTCTTATTTTGTCACTCTCGGTAGAGTGCCATGGCGTCACAGCTCACAGCAACCTCCAGCTCTTGGGCTTAGGTGATTCTCTTGCCTCAGCCTCCTGAGTAGATGGGACCATAGGCGCCTGCTACAACACCCAGCTATTTTTTTGTTGCAGTTTGGCCGGGGCTGGGTTTGAACCCACCATCCTCGGTATATGGGGCCAGCGCCCTATTCACTGAGCCACAGGCGCCACCCTATTTGTTAATTCTTTATAGCATGAGCATCAGCTCTTTCGATCTGTAATCACTGCATTTTGAAAATGTTTTAATAAAGACAATCCTTGTAACTAAAGTATAATATACCCCTCAAATAATTAAATATCCTTAGCCTGTTTATACAGATTTGTACTCCATTGGCCACAAATGTTCCCTTGTAATGAGTGGCACCTAAGCTGGAGCTTGCTGTGAGCTGTGATGCCACTGCACTCTACCAAAGGCAATAACGTGATACTCTGCCCCCCCCCCAAAAAAAAGTTCCCTTGCACTATTTGAATGGTTTTATGGTCTTGTAGTAACCAAGAGGAAAAATGATGAAAGAGGTATAAATACACAATTATTTCCAATACCATGTAGGTTTTTGTTTTTTTGAGATAGAGTCTCACTTTGTCACCCTTTGTAGAGTGCTGTGGCATCACAATGCACAGCAAACTCAAAACTCTTGGGCCTAAGTGACCTTTTTATTCAACCTGCGTAGCTGAGACTTTAGGTGTCACCACAATGCCTGTTTATTTTTTTTATTAGAGACAAGGTCTCACTCTTGCTCAGACTGGTCTTGAACCCATGAACTCAGGAAATCCACTTGCCTTGTTCTCCCAGAGTACTAGGATTAGTTGTGAGCCACTGCGCCTGGCCAAGTCCTGATTTTTTTTTTTTATGAGATAGAGTGCCATTCTGTCGCCCTCAGCAGAGTGCCATGGCATCACAGCTCACAGCAACCTCCAGTTCTCATGCTTAGGCGATACTTTTCCTAGATTCTCTTGCCTCCTGAGTAGCTGGGACTACAGGTGCCCACCACAATACCCGGCTACTTTTTTTGGTTGTTGTTGCAGTTTGGCCAGGGCCGGGTTCGAACCCGCTACCCTCAGTATATGGGGCCAGTGCCCTACTCACTGAACCAAGGCACAGCCCCCACGCCCTGATATTTTTAGAGACAGAGTCTTGCTCTTGCTCAAGTTGGTCTTGAACTCCTGAGCTCAACTAATTCACCCGCCTTAGCCTCCTGGAGTGCCAGGATTACAAGAGTGAACCACTGCGCCCAGCCACCATGTAGGTATTTAATGTTTTTATTTTTAGATCACTCTGATTATTTCATTTGCATTTTCTTTGTATCTGATATACAGAATCATAAAATGTTAATGATTACATCATCTAGAAGTTTTCAAAAAATAACCTGAATATCATGACCTTTTTTCCTTGACTACCATTAATTACATATAGTTTTTAAACTCAAATATATAATGTGTGCTTTATCAGTATGGTATATATCTGCTACCTTATTCTAATACAAACAAAGGGCAACAGGCTTTAGAGCTTTAAAAGAAAAACTGTGGGTAGGAATAAAAGGGAGGGTACATTCTATGACAGTTTCCTATTTTAGTAACAACAGTTCCTAGACCAGGAATGACAGTTATTTGAGAACTACTGAATTAGTCCAATGCCCTATTTCACATGTCAGGAAACTGAGGCCTCAAGAAGTTAAACAATTTAACGAAGGTCACACAGTAAGACTTCAAGGTCAAAAATCCTACAGAACAGTCCACTTAGGAAGTTATAAAATAAATGAAAAGTTAAATCCATCTAACCACTATTTACATATTGTAACCTACAAATTGGTTGATGTTTTGCTTTTTAGTGTGAAAGGTAAAGAAATGGATAATGTCTTTCTGAGAAATTAAAAGACAAAATGAAAAAAAAATTCTGAGCTGTGAATTGTGAAGAACAATAGGAGGAGGTCAAATATTAGAAACTTTTCTCATACAACTAAACTAACAAACAATGAAATTTATACCTGGAATGCTGGGCATGTTTAGGAGAAAAAAGTGGTCAAGAAAAATAATGTATAAGAAAAAATATGTCTGGATGGTGCACGTGGATCAGTGGGTCAGGCGCTGGCCACATGCACCAAGGCTGCTGGGTTCAAACCTGGCCCAGGCCTGTTAAACAATGACAACTGCAACCAAAAAATAGCCAGGCATTGTGGTAGGCACCGTTAGTTAGTCCCAGCTACTTGGGAGGCTGAGGCAAGAGAATCACTTAAGCCCAAGAGTTTGAGGTTGCTGTGAGCTGTGATGCTACAGCATTCTACAGAGTCTGACAAAGTGAGACTGTCTCAATTTAAAAAAAAAGAGAGAGAGAGAGACAGAGTACCACTCTGTTGCCCAGGCTAGAGTGCCATGGCATCAGCCTGGCTCACAGCAACCCCAAACTCCTGGACTCAAGTGATTACAGGTACCTGCCACAACACCCAGGTAATTTTTCTATTTTTATTTTGTTGTTGTTGCAGTTTGGCTGGGACCTGGTCAAACCTGCCACCCTCAGTCTATGGGGCTGGCACCCCACCCAGTGAGCCACAGGAGTCACCCTAATTTTTCTATTTTTAGTAGAGAAAGGTTCTCACTCAAGCAGGTATCAAACTCATGAGCTCAAGAAATCCTCCTGCCTCTGCTTCCCAGAATGCTAGGATTACAGGCACAAGCCACCTTACCTGGCCAGAAAAGATAAATTATTTTATGTTTTGTACTACTGTTTAAATGTTTATTTGAAGTTTTTACATTACTGATTTGGGTTTTTTGTTTGTTTGTTTGTTTTTGAGACAGAGTCTTACTTTGTCAACTTTGGTAGACTTCAGAGCTCACAGCAACCTCAAATTCTTGGGGCATAAGCAATTCTCTTGCCTCAGCCTCCCAAATAGCTGGGACCACAGCCACCTGCTACAACCTGCAGCTATTTTTTTGTTGCAGCTGTTATTGTTTAGCTAGCCCAGTCCGGGTTCAAACCTGCCAGCCTCAGTGAAGGTGGCTGGCACTATAACCACTGTGCTATGGGCACCAAGCCTACTGATTTCTTTTAATTAATAATCAGTTTGAACAAAATATTGTTAAAATGAAGATGTTTGAACCTATAGTAACAAATTCATCCATTTATTCAACAGATAATTATCCAGCACTTATTTTGAGCAAGTTTCTGCTGTAGGTGCCTACTACTGTTAGCCTTAGATTAAGAAACAAAAAAATAAAGCCTTCTCAATTCACCCAGAACTTCCCACCAAGAGTGAAAATCTTACAGGCAAAACTCTTTATATATGACATTAAATAATAAGGGATATATGCTACATTAGACTACCAACCATAAAGTTAAATGATTGATATACATAAAAGCCATCATAAGCCATAATTTTTTTTTTAGAGAAGGGTATCACCCTGTCACCTAGGCTGCAGTGCAGTGGTACCATCAATCATTGTTCACTGCAGCCTCAAACTCCTAGGCTCAAGCAATCCTCCCACCACCTCAGACTTCTGAGCACCTGAAACTATAGATATGTGCCACCACACCCAGCTAATTCTTTTCATTTTTTGTGGTTTTTTTTGGTTTGGTTTTTTTTTAAGAGACAGGTCTCATTCTGTTGCCCAGGCTGGTCTCAAACTCCTGGGCTTAAGAAATCCTCCCACCTAAGCTGCCCAACTAGCTTGGTTATAGGTGCGTGCAACTAAGCCCAGCTACAGCATGATTTTTTTTCAAGTTGGCGCCCTAGTGTAGAATGCTATGGTGTCAAAACTCACAGCAACCTCAAACTCTTGGGCTCAAGTGATTCTCTTGCCTCAGCCTCCCAAGTACCTGAGACTACAGATGCCCACTACAACACCTAGCTCTTTTTTCTGTTGTTGTTGCAGTTGTCATTGTTGTTTTACCTGACCCAGGCTGGGTTTGAATCCGCCAGCCTCGGTGTATGTGGCCGCCACCCTACCCATTGAGCTATGTGAATTTTTTTTTTTTTAAGAGACAGAGTCTCACTTTATTGCCCTCGGTAGAGTGCTGTGATGTCACAGCTCATAGCAACTTCCAACTCCTGGGCTTAGGTGATTCTCTTGCCTCAGCCTCCCAAGTAGCTGGGACTACAGGCACTCGCCACAACGCCTAACTATATTTTTGGTGCAGTTTGGCCAGGGCCGGTGCCCTACTCACTAAGCCACAGGCGCCGCCCTTTTTTTTTGAGACAGAGTCTTAGTGTCACCCTCGGTAGAGTGCTGTGGCATCACAGCTCACAGCAACCTCCATCTCCTGGGCTTAGGTGATTCTCTTGCCTCAACCTCACAGGTAGCTGGGACTACAGGTGCCTGCCACAATGCCCAGATATTTTTTGTTGCAGTTTGGCTGGGGCCAGGTTCAAACCTGCCACCATTGGTATATGGGACCGGCACCCTACCCAGTAAGCCAAAGGCACTGCCCTGAATTTTTTTTTTTTTGAGACAGAGTCTTAAGCTGTCACCCTGGGTAAAGTACCATGGCATCACAGCTCACAGCAACCTCAAACTCTTGGGCTTAAGGAATTCTCTTGCCTCAGCCTCCCAAGTAGCTGGGACCCATCACAATGCCCAGCTATTTTTTGGTTGTAGTTGTCACTGTTGTTTCGCAAGCCCAGGTTAGATTGGAACCCACCAGCTCTGGTCTATGTGGCTGGTGCTCTAGCTGCTGAGCTATAGGCACTGAGACAGCTATGTGAATTTTTAATAGAGGTCCAGAAAGGCAAAATTGTATTAGTGAAATGTGCTTTTTACTGAGAAGGCCATGGCAATTTTTGGATTCTGAAAGCGGTCCATGATTCCGCAAAGTTATTCTATCTTCTCCTATTAAACGGCTAATAGGAGTTATCTAATAATAATAATAATGAGTGCTAATAATAGCACTCATTTTAGGGCACAGACCATGAAAATCCTATGATGAGCAAGTACTACTTTTTTATACATACTTAGCTTAGCTTAGGTGTGATTTGACTGAGGTTCATGTTTTTTCATTTTATTTAAGTTTTCCCTGGGCAAGACTCCTGATTCTTCACTTTGTGACTCAAGCCACTCCTTCCAATTCTTAGAAACCACTCTTGGAAGACTGTCAATTAATTATTGCAGCTACTTTTTCCTAATGGATGTTAGGTAACTGTTTTAAATAGCATTTATTAAGCACCCACATGTGCATGACTCTCTGCAAAGTGAGTTAATGATCTCTATATTTCAAGTAACATCTATGACAACTGATTTCAAGAGTCTAGGTTCTTTTATTATCATCAGAGAATGTGTAGTATCTTGAATACACTAAAAAGCGTTTTTGCAGTTCTGGAAAAACTTTAAAAAGGCTAACACATGATTCTTGTTTAGCATGTTTTTTATTTCTTGCTTAACATGTTTATGCAAAATTTACAATGGAATTTTAAACTAAAATATGTTAGATATGTTACTTAATTCCAAAAGGACTAGTTAGATTAACTAATTTCTTCCTAACAACATCTTATGAACCCTATCCACTGAAAATGTCTTCAGAGGTCAACACTGAGCTTTTAATTGACTTCCTCTCAGTCTTTTTTTTTTTTTGAGACAGAGTCTTACTTTGTCGCCCCAGTGGAGTGCTCTAACACCGTACCTCACAGCAACCTCAAACTCTCGGGCTCAAGTGATTCTCTTGCCTCAGCCTCCCATTTAGATAGCTGGGACTATACATGCCTGCCACAATGCCAGACTATTTTTAGAGATGGGGTCTCCCTCTGGCTCAGGCTGGTCTCAAACCCATGAGCTCAGGCAATCCACCGGCCTTGGACTCCAAGAGTGCTAGGATTACAGGCGTGAGCCACTGTACCCTGCCCCTCAGTCTTCATCTGACTCTGCTTCTCCAAACAAACGACATTGTTGACTAATCCCTTACTAAAATCCTCCCCTTCATTTGATTTTCATAATGGTAAGTTGTCTAACTGTTCCTTCCTGTTTGTTTCTTTTCAGTTGCCTTTTCCCACAACTACACAGCCCTTAAATATGACTACTCACCCAAAGTGTGGTCCTCAGCCATCTCTCTATTCATTCTCTACTCTCTCCAAATGGTATTATCTACCCTCACCTAGGGTAATATTATTTCCATACTGATTTGAAAACCAGCATATCCGATTTTGACTTTTTTTTTTTAAACAAGCTATAGGTCTAGCAATAACATCACCATCTTCCCAGGGTAGAAATCTAAGTCATCTATGTTCCCAGTTTAGGACCTCATCTCTTAATACAATGGGGGGGGGGATTTATAACATACAGCAAATTACTAAAGATAATGAAACAACCACATTCCTTCCAACCCACAACCTATAATTTTTAACATTTTCTCCTTTATACTGTAAGGCTGCTTATTCCCCTATGAAATAACACATAACAGATGAAGATAACATCTTTGAGTATTATCCCCAAGTCCCCATTCACCATTCCATCTCTCCAAAGAAATCATTATCATGAGTTTAGTGTGTAATTCTTCCAATACGTTTTTTACACTTTTACTTGTGTGCACATTTACCTATGTTTTAGTGTGCACATCCCTGAGTGATACACAGTGTTACTTTAGGTGCTTTGGATACATAAATGGCATTACACCTTAAAGAGCATTCTAAAATGTACTTTTCTCATTCAAGATTCATATTCTATCCGTTTTGGTGTTAGTAAATACAGCTGTTTTTTAAAATGCTACAAAGTATTCCAGTGCATGCATTTACCCTGTTTTATTCATCAAATTATCTACTGGTATGCAGAAGTGTTTTTATTTCTCACTGTCACAAGATGAGGCTGCAAAAAAAAATATTATCTGTGCACTTTCTTTGACATGTATGCTAGAGTATATAATTTCTAGGTCACAGAATAAGTACATGGCTATAGAAGTACAGTGGTATATTAGAGTCCCCATTTCCCCCACACTCTTGTCAATACAAGCTATAATCAGACTTAAACTTTCTGAGATCTGCTGGGTGAAAACAAAATTTTTATTGTTGTATTAATTTATATGTATTTAATAAGTATTAAAAATAGACTTTTTTGTGGCTACGCACAGTAGCTCAGACCTGTAATCCCAGCACTCTGCAAGGCCAAGGCAGGTGAATTGCCTAATAAGCTCACAGGTTCGAGACCAGCCTGAGCCAGAGTGAGACCTTCTCTCTAAAAATAGCCAGGCGCTGTGGCAGGCACTAGTAGTCCCAACTACTTGGGAGACTGAGGCAAGAGTATCACTTGAGTCCAAGAGTTTGAGGTTACTATGAGCTATGATGCTGTGGCACTCTACCAAGAGCGACAAAGTCAGACTCTTGTCTCAAAAAAAAAAATAAACAAACATCTTTTCATATACTTACTGGTCATTAACATTTCCCCTATAATTGACTATATATGCCCTTAGCCATTTTTCTATGGCATTTTTATCTTACTGAACCATAGAATGTTAATATATTCTAGTTAACAATTCAGATACACGTTACAAATATCTTCTGCAAGCCTACTGGGTTTTTCTTTTTGTTTGTTTTTTGTTTTGTGGGGGACAGAGTCTCACTATGTCCCCTTCGGTAGAATGTCATGGCGTCACAGCTCACAGCAACCTCAAACTCTTGGGCTTATGCAATTCTCTGGCTTCAGCCTCCCAAGTAGCTGGGAGTACAGGTGCCTGCCACAAAGCCCGGCTATTTTTTTTGTTGCAGTTGTCATTGTTGTTTAGCAGGCCCAGGCCAGAGAACCCACCAGCCCAGGTGCATGTGGCTACTGCCCTAACCACAGAGCTATGGGCGCCAGGCCAAGCCTGCTATTTTATTTTTAATTTGGTTGGTATCTTTGTCCTACAAAAATTTCAAGTTTTGGGCGGTGCCTATGGCTCAGTGAGTAGGGCGCCAGCCCCATATACTGAGGGTGGCAAGTTCGAACCTGGCCCTGGCCAAACTGCAACAAAAAAATAGCCAGGCATTTGTGGCAGGTACCTGTAGTCCCAGCTACTCGGGAGGCTGAGGCAAGACAATTGCCTAAGCCCAGGAGTTGGAGGTTGCTGTGAGCTGTGACCTCACAGCACTCTACCGAGGGTGACATACTAAAACTCTGTCTAAAAAAACTAAAAATAAAAATAGAACAGATGGAGGCAGACAGATTGCCTGAGCTAGAGCAAGACCCCGCCTCTAAAAATAGCTGGGCATTGTGGTGGGCACCTGTAGTCCCAGCTACTTGGAAGGCTGATGCAAAAGAATCACTTAAGCCCAAGAGTTTGAGGTTACTGTGAGCTATGACAACATGGCACTGTACCTGGGATAATAAAATCAGACTCTGTCTCAAAAAACAAACAAACAAACAAACAAACAAACAAAAAAACGATCACTTCAGCCTAAGAGTTGGAGGTTGTTGTGAGCTATGATGACACCACAGCACAGTAGCCAGGGCAACAGAGACTCTGTCTCAAAAAATAAAAATAAAAAAACAAACGCCCACAATCTAACAATTCAGTTCCTGATGATGGACAAAACAACAGAGCAAATCCAAAAAAATAAGAAGGAAATAATTTAGTAAGTAGGAAAAATTAAATAGAGAACAATAATTTTTTAAAATAGAAAATATTCACAATAGATAGACTCAAAAAATAAATTAACATTATGAAAAATCATCTGCTAATAAAGTCGGTATCTGGGCTCGACTCCTGTAGTTCAGTGGTTAGAGCACTGGCCATATACACTGGGACTGGCAGGTTTGAACCCAGCCCAGGCCAGCTAAACAACAATGACAACTTCAACAACAACAATAAAAATAGCTGGGTGTTGTGGCGGGTGCCTGTAGTCCCAGCTACTTGGGAGGCTGAGGCAAGAGAATTGCTTAAGCCCAAGAGTTTGAGGTTGCTGCCAGCTATGACGCCATGGCACTCTACCCAGGGTGACATAGTAAGACTCTGTCTCAAAAAATAAAAAAAGTAAAACAACAACAACAACAACAGACATTGAAACTGTGGATATACACCCTTCAAGATGAGGAGCAAAACATGGATGCCTCTTAATATTACTACTCTTTAACCTAACAGTGGTGTTCTTGACTAAGACCATAAGAAATGGAAAAGAAATAAGACGACTGGAAAGAAGACAAGGAGAGGTTAAGCTGTCGCAGCTGAGGCCCTCCTAAACCAATTAGTTCTTGGCTGATCCACAGATATAGGAATAAACTCAGTCATCCCAACCGAACCACTTAACTAGCCCATAAGTCTGGGAGAAACAATAACAGGTTCTTGTATCAACCAATTTTAGGCAGTACTAGCTGCTACAAGTAGGGAATGATGGGTATGTATTACTGAAAAAAGTAGAAGGTAAAATGTAGTGAACGTTTCACCTGGATATGTACAAAGCAACTAAAAAAGTATAAAACAAAGCAACATACAAAATACAACTTATATGGGCAGCACCTGTGGCTCAGTGAGTAGGGCACCAGCCCCATATACTGATGGTGGCGGGTTCGAATCCAGCCCGGGCCAAAGTGCAACAAAAAATAGACAGGCATTGTGGCGGGTGCCTATAGTCCCAGATACTCAGGAGGCTAAGGCAAGAGAATCGCCGAAGCCCAGGGCAAGTGCTGTGAGCTGTGACACCACAGCACTCTTACCGAGAGCAACAAAATGAGACTTTCTCTCTAAAAAAAAAAAAAAAAAAAAAAAAAAAAAACCACTTATGTAAGTTTTAAATGTAGTAGAACCACGCAAGGGACTGTAACATACTGGTCAACACAGAGAGGTGGTCAACCTAAGGAACTAGGCCTACAGTACTGATAGGTACATGTGGTATACGTCCAGTCTATGAAAATCAGATCAAGTAGGTGGTCAATGTAGGGAGATGGTCAACTTATGTTCTACTGTATATACAAAAGGATACATAGCCTCAACACACTAAAAAAACATGTTAATCAAATTAATTGCTGGGTACCATGGCTCCTGCCTAGCACTATGGGAGGATAAAACAGGAGGATACATTGATGCTGGAAGTTCATACCCAGCCTGGGCAAAACAGTAAGAGCTCATGTCTACAAAAATTTTAAAAATGAGCCAGGCGCAGTGGCTCATGCTTGTAACCCTACAACTCTGGGAAGCCGAGGCAGGTGGACTGCCTGAGAGACCAATTTGAGCCAGAGAGAGATCAGTTGGATCAGTTTTAAAGGTTGACATTACACTAGCTTCATAAAATGAGTTCAAAAACTTTCCTTCTTTTAGTATTTCTCTATGGAGTTTGGATATGACAAGGGTCATGTATCTCTTGAAATTTTAGTAAGACATCTGAGTCTTATGAACTTTATTTAAATGAGGATAGGAAAAGAGGTGCGGGCAGTGCCTGTGGCTCAGTGATTAGGGCACTGGCCCCATATACCGAGGGTGGTGGGTTCAAACCCAGCCCCAGCCAAACTGCAACAAAAAAATACCTGGCATTGTGGTGAGCGCCTATAGTCCCAGCTACTCGGGAGGCTGAGGCAAGAGAATCACCTAAGCCCGAGAGCTGGAGGTTGCTATGAGCTGTGACGCCATAGCACTCTACTGAGGGTGACAAAGTGACTGTCTCTATAAAATTTTTAAAAAGAGATGCATATATAAGATTAAAGAATTTGAACAGTTATTAATTTTCTTAGGCTTTCTATTTCTTCTTGAGTCAGCTATAATTTACAAAATTATCCATCTCACAGGTTTTCAAATTCTTTGACTATAGTTTGGTCATACTATTTTTTATGCTTTTTAAACTCTACTGGTCATATTTTGGTTATTCATAGTGTTCTTTTTTCTTTAATCTGTCTTTGTAGAGGCTCATCCATTTTATTAATTTTCCAGTTCTATCAATTTATTGTTTTATTTCCTATTTCATTAATATTGACTTTTACTTTTATCTTTTTGGGGGAGGGGACAGGGTCTTGCTCTGTCACCCAGGCTGGAGTATAGTGGTCTCATCTTAGCTCACTGCAACCTCAAACTCCTAGGCTCAAGTGATCCACCTGCCTAAGTTTCTCAACAGTTGAGAGTACAAGCCTTAAGCTAATATTCCTATTTTTTTGTAGAGACAGGATCTCACTCTTGCTCAGGCTGGTCTTGAATTCCTAGCCACAAGTGATCCTCTTGCCTCAGCCTCACAAAGTGCAAGCCACCGGTGTCTGGTCTTGACTTTTATTTTTACTTTTATCTTTCATCTACTTTATTTGGATTTATTCTATTGGTCTCTTTTTAACATCTAGATTTGAAAATATGCTAATTATATCAATCTTTCTTATTTTCCAGTTATACATTTGGAACTATTTTATTTCTCCGTGAGTTCTGCTTAAGCCATATCCCAAGGTTTTGTTTGTTTTTTTTATTAGAGACTGAGTCTCATTTTGTTGCCCTCGGTAGAGTGCTGTGGCATCACAGTTCACAGCAACCTCTAAGTCCTGGGCTTAGGTGATTCTCTTGCGTCAACCTCCCAAGTAGCCGGGACTATAGACACCTGCCACACCACCTGGCTATTTTTTTGTTGCTGTTGTTGCAGTTTGGCTGGGGTCAGGCCTGAACCTGCCACCCTCAGTATTTGGGGCCAACGCCCTACCCACTGAGCCACAGGTACTGCCCCATATCCCAAGTGTTAATATGCAATGCCTCCATTGTTATTTAGCTATAAATATTTTATAATTTTCACATTTCTTCTTTGATCTACTAATTAAAATTTTTAGTTTCTAATGTTATGAAGTATTTTGATTGTCTTTTCATTGTTTTCTAATTTTATTGTATCATAGTGAAATAATATATTTTGTATGATACTGATTTTCTGGGCATTATTTAGAATCACCTACAGTGGGAACCTGCAGACCTAGGGCCGCATGTTGCCTTCTGGATCCCTGAGTGAGGCCTTTTGACTGAATCCAAATTTTAGAGAACAAATCTCTTTATTAAAAAGATTTATTCAAAAAATAAATAAATAAAAAAGATTTATTCTGTGAAGTGTGGATTCAATCAAGGGGCCATACTTGGAAATCTGGAGAGCCACATGCGGCCTTGAGGCCACAGGTTCTCACCCCTGGCCACATAGTATGTAATTAAAATTGATGTATATAGGCAGCACCTGTGGCTCAAAGGTACAGGGCACTGGCCCCATATGCTGGAGGTGGTGGGTTCAAACCCAACCCTAGCAAAAAAAAAAATTGATGTATATATAACTGAAAAAAGATATATTAGATTCTATTTTATTCAGTTAGGTATAGAGTTCTACTATCTCCAGTTCATAAAGTTTGTCAATCCTGTGGTTTAATTCTTTGATACCATTTTAAATTTTGTGTCTGCTTGCTTTTTCCATTTTGACAGAGATGTGCTCAAGTCCCACTATTTTGTAGACATGTCTATTCCTGGCAATTCTGAAAGGTTTTTCCTTTCAGGGGTGTCCGACTTATGCCCTACAGTCCACATGGTGATTTTGTTAGGATTTTTTTTTTAAGCTAATCAGCTTTCATTGGAGTTTGTGTATTTAATGTGTACCCTAAGACAACTCTTATTCTTCCAATGTAGGGCGGGGGGGGGGTAAATACCATTTACCCCTGTTTAAATGGTATTTCAAGAGTATGCTGCTAAATGAAAGTACACTTAGAATGATTTTTTTTCTGAATTATTACTTTTAGTAGTATGAGGGTCTCTCTTTATCCAAATTAAAAGATTTTCACCCTAAATTCTATTATTTTACACTAGCTTTAGTGAGTGTTTTTTTGGTAAATATATTTTTCCATTTTTAAACTTAGTTTTGTTTCACCTGTTATGTGTTACCCTTTTCCACTCATTATATTTAATTTTTGTGCATCTATTTTAAATAACATAGACTCTTGTGTTAAGATCACAACAGATGATTTTAATTTCTGATATGCTTTAAACTTATTTCTACTATCTTGATTTATGATTTCTACTTACATTTTTTCTCTTCCTTTGTTGCTTTTTGTTAAATTCATCAAACTTTAGTTTATTCCCTAACATATTCTCCAACTTAAAAATTTTGGAAGCTATGCCTTCTATTTCTATGCTCTGGATGCTTAAAATAAAAGTCCTTCTTTTCACTTCTCGTCTTCTCCAGATCATGTTTCACACAGTTCCTCGCTATTTTATTTATGGGTCATCACAATTTGGTCCCGCTGCACCTTTCTGGCCTTATCTCTCAACCACACATGTCTACAAAGTCTAAACTCTAGTTAAATGCTGGTCAGTCTGTAAGTAAAGTACAAAATTCTTAGCAATCTGCTCTGGTTCATGATGCCTTCTCATTCATTCAACAAATACTTTACTGAAAACCTACTAAGTTACTCGCTCTGGGAAATTACATTAAACAAGGATATTGTCTCTAACTCTATGGAGCACAGGATGGTTTCACTAAAGAAATAAGCACAAATATAAATACAGAAACTCTTCATAAATACATGAAATCAGACAAGTCATCTAGTAATTGGCTCCCATCTCCTATCCTCAAACAGCAGTCAGAAGAGTACATAACTACCACCAGGTGGCACCAAGCCATAGCAGACCTGACACTGCTTTGGCCACCTTAGTCTGAATCCAAGAACCCATTCACACACAGATCTCCCCCTCCTCCTCCTCCACCCAAATGTCCTAGATCATTTCAGTAAACTCACAATAATGTCACATTTTATGTGGTTTGAATTTCTTGGAATGTATTTACTACCTTATGGTGGGAGTCTATGTGTCACAAGTTTTAGGTGCTAAACCAAAATAAAAAAGGAAGGCTATGATAAAAATAACAGACAGCCCTAATTGCAGCAGTTGAAGATGTCAGCTGAGGCCTCTTTCTGAGAAAGTGACATTCAATCTAAGATCTAACAGATAATCAGGAATAAGAAACTGAAAAACAAAAAGTTATCCAGTCTTAGAAAAGTTATTCAATTTTGGGTTTTTGAAAGCGTAAAATATCTTAATACATAAAACCGAAAAACTATTTCTTCAAATCTGTCTCCTGGATTTGAAAAAATAAAAACTATTCCTGGCAATGCAGTAAGGTAACCTTACCTATTAGGGGCTTTTTGGTTTGTTTCTATTATTGTTATTGTTTCTAGATGGATGTGAAAAGCTAAATTATTCTGCATCATTAATAGCAAGTCAAAAACCTGTTGGCTGGTGGCACATGCCTGCAGTCCAGGCTGAGGCAAAAGGATATATTCAGTCCAGGAGTTCTGGGCTGTACTGTGCAGTGTGCTACATGCTATGCCAACAGGGGGACCCACCAGGTTGCCTAGGGAGAGGTGAATCAGTCAAGGTCAGAAAGAGAGCAGGTCAAAACTTCCATGATGATCAGTAGTGGGGCCTATGAATAACCACTGCCGCACCTATGAATAGTCACTGCACCAGCCTATGAATACCCAGCCTAAATGAGAAAGCACGACCCTATCTTTTCTTATTGTTTGTTTGGGTTTTTTTTCTTTGTTTTAGAGACAGAGTCTCACTTTGTCACCCTTGGTAGAGTGCCGTGGCGTCACAGCTCACAGCAACCTCCAGCTCTTGGGCTTAGGCGATTCTCTTGCCTCAGCCTCCTGAGTAGCTGGGACTACAGGCGCCTGCCACAACACCCGGCTATTTTTTGTTGCAGTTTGGCTGGGGCTGGGTTTGAACCCACCACCCTTGGTATATGGAGCTGGCACCCTACTCACTGAGCCACAGGCACTGCCCAAGGTCATGCTGTGTTGTCCAGGCTAAAGTAAAGTGACACTATCTAGTTTATGGTAACTTGGAACTCCTGGGCTCATGCCATCATCTTCCCACCTCAGCCTCCCAAGTAGCTAGGACTTCATGTAGGTGTTATCACACCCAGCCAATACTTTTTACTATGGTAGAGATGGGAGTCTTGCTATTTTGCACAGGCTAGTCTTAAACTCCTTGCCTCAAGCGATCCTTCCACCTTGCTCTCCCAAAGTGCCAGTATTACCTGGCCCTATCTCTCTTAAAAAAAAGACAAAACTCCTGAATTTTATCTTAAATGTAATTAGAACCCAACTAAAACTTTAGAGAAGTATCATTAATCCACTTATAAATCTATTTTTTTTAATTTTTTTTATTTTTTTGAGACAGAGCCTCAAGCTATCCCCCTGGGTAGAGTGCCTTGGCATCACAGCTCACAGCAACCTCCAACTCCTGGGCTCAAGCGAGTCTCCTGCCTCAGCCTCCCAAGTAGCTGGGACCACAGGTGCCTGCTACAATGACTGGCTATTTTTTGGTTGCAGCCATCATTGTTGTTTGGTGGACCTGGGCTGGATTCGAACCCGCCACCTTAGGTGTATGTGGCTGGCGCCTTAGCCACTTGGGCCACAGACGCCGAGCCATAAATCTATATTCTAAATCATTTTGGCTACTATGTAAAGAACAGATTGCTGGAGGTGGGAGAAGGAAAGAAAGAAAACAAAAACACCAAAGGCCACCAAAGTAGCTCATGTAAAAAATAACTACTGGTTGAACTGGGCTACTATCAGTGAAGATGGGAAGAATCAAGATACACTTCGAAGGCAAAGGTGACATGATTTGGTAATGCTCTGGGAGAAGGGAAGAAAGGTATAAATGATGACGTCTCAACTACAAAATCTCTGCTTCCATATGAAATTTTATTTATCCTCCTAAACTCAGCTAAAATGTAAACTTTCCCCAGGATAACTAAGAGCTCTCTCTTCCTCACTTTTACAACACTGATTTTATTAAACCTTAAGTTATAAAGAGCTGCTTCCTTACATATTTTCCCCATAAGAAAGCAAGCTTCTTTACAGTGGGACCATATCAAATTTCCTGTTCTAGACATAAAAAGAATATAGTGCCCTGCACAACACAGGCCGTCTCTGGTAAACCCAGTAATGGTCTCAAATCCAGGGCAACTACCTTTGTTGATTTTTTTTGAGACAGAGCCTCAAGCTGTCCCCCTGGGTAGAGTGCTGTAGCATCACAGCTCACAGCCACCTTTAGCTCCTGGGCTTAAGCAATTCTCCTGCCTCGCCCTCCCAAGTAGCTGGAACTACAGGCGCCAGCCACAAGGCCCGGCTGTTTCTTGGTTGTATTTGTCATTGTTGTTTGGCAGGCCCAGGCTGGATTCGAACCCACCAGCTCAGGTATATGTGGCTAGCGCCTTAGCCGCTTGAGCTACAGGTGTCGAGCCTACTCATGTTCTTTTCCTTCCTTTGATAAACACAAGAATTCAACTTGCTTTCTTCTCCTTTCTGCTATTCTATCTTTTGGGATTCTGTTTCTCCTAAAATTAGTTGCAAAGTTAACTAGTTTCTCATTAGCTGCTCCATTCCTTGCAGCCTCCAAAAGCAAGTACATTAGGATTGTTTTTGACAAGGCCATTTGCTATGCATTGTTATAGAGAAACGGGACAACAAACTGAAAACACAGGATTATGGGATCTTAGAGTGGTAGTCCAAGGATAAGGTTCATCTCAAAAACATTTACTTGTAGTCCCAAGGATAAGGTTTACCTCATAAATCTGAAAGAACAAACCATCTTTTCACTCCCTAATAACAACCTTTCACAATCAGGACTCACTAGAAATGCAAATTTCCAGTCTGGAAGTAGGGCCCAGCAAAAAAGTCAAGGTCAACAGCAAAGAAGTTAAACTGTAAAATTATTTAAAGAGGGGCAGCACCTATGGCTCAAGGAGTAGGGCGTTGGCCCCATATACCAGAGGTGGTGGGTTCAAACCTGGCCCCAGCCAAAAAAAAGAAATTATTTAAAGAGTTTTATTCTGAGCCAAATATCAGTACCACAGCCTGGAGCCTGTCTTGAATAAGTGGACTCGCTGTGGCTGGTTTTATACATTTTGTATCAGGAAACAATGTGGAAAAGGCTAAAAATGTTTTCTGATTCTCTAAAACCTCCCCACTCATTTTGGGAATTAAAACCTGCATCCCTGCCTCAGGCCAGTGATCAAGAGCCACAGGAAATGGCTCAAGGGAATTGTCCCTGCCAGGTCACCCCATCTCAAGACTGTCTTAACCAAAGATAGGATAAATCAGAACCATCAACTATAGTTGAACAAAAATAGCCTGAAGCTTCAAATCTCTCCTTGAAAAGCTCTTTACTTCTGCTCAGAAGTTGATACTTTAGGATGGGAGTCTGCCAACCTCCTCACCTGCCAGCAAATTAACAAACTTCTTGTTCCTTCTCCTCAAACCACTTGTTCTCATTATTGTGATACAGCCTCAGGGGCAAGTGCTGAACTTTAGGTAACAGAATTTAGGACCTTTGGGTAGGCCCATCAGCATCCCAAAGGAACGGCACCTGACAACTGTGGCTAGAAAAGGCAGGGATCACATCTGGGCCAAGACATGGGTATTTTTGGGCAAGAGTAAGAACTTCCCCAATAGCTGCCAAAGCCTGTTTAACTCTGAGGAAGCTCCTGCCTTTCCCTCCCCAAATCAAGGTAGCTCATAGCTACCTTAACTCTGGTGAGGAGAAGGAAACAGATTAAGGATCAAGAAATGTACAGACAGCCTTGGCCATTTTTCTAAGTTCCCCCTGTGCACACCTAGACCCTTGATTCCACCCACTTGGGGAAGATTTTGAACCTTCCAGTGCTGTGGCAGTGCATTTGTTTTGAGCCCTATACCAGGACATTTGTTTGGAGGCAACATTTGGTGTGGAAATTGCGAGGTTGAGTGGAACTGGGGAACTTAATTTGGATTTGGAGCTCACGTACAGTTCCCAGGGTATGGAAAGACTAAGCCACCCACTTGAGGAGGGTTTTGAACCATTCAGCCCTGTGGCAGGGCATTTGTTGGGAGGCACCAGTTGGAGTAGTACCATTTAGGGTGGCACTTGTCCCCTTTAGGTTTCCATTTGATTGACAGGCCTTGGATTTTAGATCATTTGTGTTGGAAATTCCCTATATTATTTGTGTCTTGTTACGGGTTTTGTCTCAACATGGGAGGCTCCATTTCCGTTTCATCTTAAAATGCCTTGGGAAGAATCATGACTGAATGGTCAACTTATAGCTACACACCTGTGTCTGAAGACATAGGTTATTATATATGTGAAAATGGAACCTTAAATTATTATACCATTTTATTTATTTATTTATTTATTTATTTATTTATGTTAATTGCAATTTGGCCAGGGCCGGGTTCAAACCCACTACCCTTGGTATACTGGGCCGGTGCCCTACCCACTGAGCTACAGGTGCCACCCTATTATGCCATTTTACAACTGGAATTATTCTGTGAAAGATCAGATAAATGGAATAAGATCCCCTATAGATAGTCTTTTATACAACTGCATAATAAAGAGGCCAAAAGACCTGGGACAAAGTTAATAATACAAAGGAAATCCTTGCCCAAGGTTGGGAAAGGGAGCTAGACCCTTGATGACAGAATTGAGCCAGGTTACATGAACCCTTTTGATCTGAATTTCACCAAACCTTATCCCTCACTGTCCCCATGCCATGCCCTCCCACCCCTGGTGGACTTGGTCTCAGAGCTAAGACCAATTCCTTAGTGTCCCCTAGGTTATGACTCAGAAATGAAAATAGTCTTACCCTCTAAGACCTGGCAGGGAACTCAGGTCAGCCAGAGGATACTCATAGCCAGAGCAGGACAATTTCCATTGTGGCAGTATCCCTTGGGAGGCTTGAATGTGCAAGGAAAGCCAGCAGGGTATTTGCCACATTGGATTTATTGGAAAAATTCATACACAACTCACAGAGAGGACCCCCAGAGGATGAAAGAATGGGATGCCCTGTTCGATTTAGGCAGATGTACAGATCTTCCTGAAAATATTACTTGCTGCAAACTAGTGATAGAGAAGGCCAAGGAGGAGGCACAGTGTCTCCATGGTAAGGATCCTAATCAAATCCCAGATCCCAATAATCCCAACCCAATGGCAGACCCAAACTGATATCCTAATACTGACACAGACGGTAAGACTAAATCATTACTGAAAATGTATTCTGGCAGGCCTCTGGAGAGGAGTGCCTAGACAGAAGAGTTATTGTAAATAAGGCCCATGAGTTGCAGCCTCTTAATTTTTGGAATATCATTTATCAGGCATATTGGAAAAATACCTATGTGGATCCAGAAGCCCCTTTTAACATGCACGTGGTTAGTCTGACTTTTATAGGGCTGAGTGCTCCAGGTGTAAGGAGAAAGCTGCAGCATGTGGAAGGTGCATGAATCCCTCCCAGCTGGCTGATCTCACCTTCAAGGTATATAATGCCAAGGAAAAACAAAAACGGAAACCTTTGTATTTTCTTTTTTTTGGTAGAGACAGTTTCACTTTATCACCCACAGTAGAGTGCCGTGGTGTCACACAGCTCACAGCAACCTCCAACTCCTGGCCAAACTCCTTTTGGCCTTGCCTCAGCCTCCAGAGTAGCTGGGACTATGGGCACCTGCCACAACACCCAGCTATTTTTTTGTTGCAGTTTGGCTGGGGCCAGGTTTGAACCCGCTACCCTTAGTATATGGGGCTTGCGTCCTGCCCATTGAGCCACAGGCACCTCCCTGAAACCTACGTATTTTCTGTTAGCTATATCAATCACGGGTCTGATCAGACAGTCAAAAACAAAGGGCGGGAAAGGCCAACTCAGGGTGAGGTACAGTCAGTGTGCTTTTTGTAAGGAGGAAGAACTTTGGAAAGTGTACTGCCAAAGTTGAAAAGGACTCTGGGTAATAAGAAAACTCCAAGAGAACAAATGGTTGTTCAAGTCTGGGACTCAGATGACAACTGATGGGGCCTGAGGCTCCAGGCCTCAATAAAGGCTCCAATGCAAATATCACCACAGAATCTCTGGGTAAAATGAACAGTAGGAACTCAGTCAGTGGATTTTTTTAATTGACACTGGAGCTACCTTTTCTGTCCTAAACTCTAAACTAACTTGTCTTAGTGAGGACACAGTGACAGTTGTTGGGGTGACTGGTCAGACCCAATAATGACCCATGCTCCAACCTCTTGAGTGCCAACTGAGAGAACAGAAACTGAGACAATTTGTTATACATGCCAGACTGTCTAATCCCAGGCTGAGATTTATTATGCAAGGTGAAAACCTAAATAATCTTTCCTCCAGAGAAGCAACAGCTCCATCTATAGGCACCGCCCAAAACTGCTCTCCAGTTTCATTGTCTTCTCATGGACAAAGAAGCAGAAGCCAATTCTGTTCCTCCCAAGGGCTACCAAAAATTGAGTGAGGCTGTATGGACCAATGGGACCTCGGGATAGGCACTAACAGCCATACCAATTACCATTTTATTGTAAGGGGCCTCATACCCTCACAGAAAAAAGTACCTCCTTAGAAACAGAAGCATTGGAAGGAATATAACCTATACAGAACAAATTTCTGAAGCATGGACTAATGTACTCCTGTCAGTTAATTTATTCCTGTCAGTTCCTATAACACACCAGTTTTACCTATTGAGAGCCTCAAACCAATAGGTACAGATTCGTGTGGAGACTCATGCAGGATCTACATGCTATTAATGATACCGTACAAGACATATACCCTACAATGCCAAACCCATATCCTCCACTGACAATACCAGGTGACTATGAATGGTATTCAGTACTGGATTTAAAAACACATTTTTCTCATACCTATAATCCTAACACTCTGAGAAGGCCAAGGCAGGTGGACTGTCTGAGCTCATGAGTTTAGAGATCAGCCTGAACCAGAGCAAGACCTCATCTCTAAAAAACAGAAATAGCTGGGCGCTGTGGCAGGTGCCTGTAATCCCAGCTACCTGGGAGGCCAAGGCAAGAGAATCCCTTAAGTCCAAGAGTTTGAGGTTGCTGTGAGCTGTGACGGCACAGCACTCTACCCAGGGCAACACAGTGAGACTCTGTCTCAAAAAAAAAAAAAAAAAAAAAGAAAGAAAAGAAAAGAAAATAGCCCGGAGTTGTGGTGGTCGCCTATACTCCCCGCTACTTGGGAAGCTGAGACAAGAGAATTGCTTAAGCCCAAGAGTTTGAGCTTGCTGTGAGCTGTAAAGGCACTCGACTGGGGGCCACAAAGTGAGACTGTATCTTAAAAAAAAAAAAAAAAAAAAAGACATTTTTGCATTCCATTGGCAAAAAAGACTCAACTCCTTTTCACACTAGAATGTCAGGATCCTCAGACTAGGTCCACACACTGCTGGACTTTGTTTCCTCAGTGGTTTAAAACCTCTCCTGCCAATACAACACACAACACTCTGTAATCCCAGTACTCTGGAGGCCAATGTGGGTAGATTGTTTTCACTCAGGAGCTCAAGACCAGCCTGACCAAGAGTAAGACCCTGTCTCTACTAAAAATAGAAAAATTAGCTGGGTGTCATGGTACACACCTGTAGTCCCACCTATTCGGGGGCTGAGATAAGAGTTATCACTTGAGCCCAACAGTTTGAGGTTGCTATAAGCTATCTATGATGATGCCATGGCACTCTACACAGGACAACAGAGAGACATTCTGTCTCAAAAAATATACAAAAAACAAATAAAAATTCTCCTTCCCCAGTTTAGTGAGAAATTGGCAAGAGGCTTGCAGAACCTGCAATTGGATCAAGGAATTCTACTGTAATATGTGAATGATTTACTTACAGCCAGCCCTGATTATGATCACTGTGTCGCAAACACAGTACTGTGCTAAATCATCTAGCCTCACGTGGCTATAAAGAACCACACAACAAGGCACAGATTTGCAAATGTCAAGTTACTTGTTTGGGATTCCAAATTAGCAAGGGAACCCACAACCTAATGTCAGACTGAAAGCAAGTCATCTTGAATCTTAAGGTGGCGAGAAATAGAAGGCATAGTGTGCATTCGTAGGAACGGCAGGGTCCTGTTGACCTCAGGATCCCAAACACTGGACTACTAGCAAAGCCTTTGTATGGGACAGATGCAGAGCCCCTGAATGTGGACCACTGACTGTAAAATGTCTTTGAAACTAGAGCAGAGTTATCATATGTCTGCCCCACTTTGGGGTTGCCTGACTTGTAAAAAAACTTTATATGTTCATGAAAAACAAGGAATAGGCCTTGGAATCCTAGTGCAGACTCTGGGAAACATCCCATGGCCAGTGTCATATATTTGTCAAAGCAGCAGGACAATACTGTGAGAAGATGGCCTCCTTGCCTCTGGGCAGTGGCAGCTACTTATGACCCGTTCCAAGGGGCAGAAAAATTCACTTTAGGACAACCTGCTTTAGTATGTAAACTCTCCCCGGTTCAGAATTTAGTAGAATAAAAGGGGAATTGTTAGCTAACTGCAGGAAGGCTGGGAAAATACCATGCCATTCTTTAGGATAATTCAACATTAAATTAAAGAATATCTAGTCTTAATCCTACCACCCTGGGTTAGGCAAAGTGGCTCATGCCTATAATCCTAGCATTCTGAGAGGCAAGGCAAGTGGATTGCTTGAGCTCATGAGTTCAAGACAGCCTGAGCAGGACTGAGATCCCCAATCTCTAAAAAATTAGCCAACAGAAAAATCAGCCAGGCGTTGTGGCAGGTGCCTGTAGTCCCAGCTACTCCAGAAGCTGAAGCAAAGAGGATCACTTGAGCCCAGCAGTTTGAGGCTGCTGTGCAGTTTATGATGCTATGTCACTCTACTGAGGGTGACAAAGTGAAACTGTCTCAAAACAAAACAAAACAAAACCCTGCCCCCTGTTCCCTACTGGAGAGAATCAGTCTCTGCAGCATACCTGTTTAGAGGTTCTGGAAGCTATCTATTCTAGCAGGATGGACCTGTTAGATCGGCTGATACCGGAGCCAGATTGGAGCTGTTTTTATAGACAACAGACAGTAAAGGACTGGATATATACGGTGCTCTCAGAATGGGTGCTGGAAGCAATGCCACTGGCACCTGAGAGTTCAGCCCAGAAAGCTGAGCTGATTGTTTTAACCAAAGCTCTTTAATTATGCGGAGGGGAAAAGGTAAACATTTATACGAACTCTAAATATGCTTTTATGATTGTGCACACTCATGGTGCCATTTAGAAGGGAAAAGGGATTTGATGGCAGGAAGTAAGGACATTAAGTATGCCACTGAGAAAATAGCCCTAATATAGCTATGATGGAGTCTAAGGAGGAGGCTATCATGCACTGTCCTGGTCATCAAAAAGGGGACACTTATTGGGCAAAAAGAAATAAAGCTGCTTACAGGACTGCAAAGAGGGCAGCTAAAGTGATCTTTTCCTGGCAGCCTAGATACCCCAGTTGGATTTAGATAACCAAAGAGGAGTTGAAGATTGCAACTTTGATGCTTGAGATGACACAGTTAAGTGGAGACATAATTCTCATGGACTTATTCTTCTTCCCGAAGCCTGGTTCAACCTGTTATGAGGCACCTACATAAAGGACCATGTCATAGGCATGGGTTTGGGTAAGAGCTCATTTAAGAGGAGCCTGGTCATGCAATCAATGTAATCTGGTTCTCTGTACCCTCAATGAATCCCCAACAATAAAAAAAAAAAAGAAAGAGGAGCCTGCTTGGCTCAGCACCCATAGCTCAGTGGTTAGATGTCAGCCATATGCACCGGGGCTGGCAGGTTAGAACCTGGCTCAGGCCTGCTAAACAATGACAACAACAACTACAACAACAACAAACAGCCGGGTGTTGTGGCAGGCGCTTGGAGTCCCAGCTACTTGGGAGGCTGAGGAACAGAATCGCTTAAGCCCAAGAGTTTGAGGTTGCTGTGAGCTGTGACGCCATGTGACGCCATGGCACTCTACCAAGAATGACATAGTAAGACTCTGTCTCAAAAAAAAAAAAAAAAAAAAAAAAGAGGAGCCTGGTTAAAACAAACTATGCAACAAATAATTCAGAGCTATCTTCTAAAGGCTCAGAACAACTCAAAAACAGAAAAGCAATCTCCTGCACAAAAGACCCAACATGTCCAGGCCCTCCCTTTTTTTTTTTTTTTTGAGACAGAGCCTCAAGCTGTCCCCCTGGGTAGAGTGCTATAGCATCACAGCTCACAGCAACCTCCAACTCCTAGGCTCAAGCAAGTCTCCTGTCTCAGCCTCGCAAGTAGCTGGGACTATAGGCGCCTGTCACAATGCCCAGCTATTTTTTGATTACAGCCATCATTGTTGTTTGGCGGGCCCAGGCTGGATTTGAACCCACCACCTTAGGTGTTATGTGGCTGGCGCCTTAGCCACTTGAGCCACAGGCGCCGAGCTGGGGCCCTCCCTTTTGATGATTAGCAAATTGTTTTTACTCACATGCCTAAAACAACCAAAAACTTCAAAAACTTGCTAGTGTTAGTAGACATCTTCTCAGGAAGGTAGAAGCTTATCCTACCCAAACAGAGAGTGTCTGAAGTTCTTCTAAAGGAACTTATTCCAGGGTCTGAGTCCCCTTCCTCCATACAAAGTGATAATGGACCCTCCTTTATATTGGAGGTAATGCAGCAACTAATGCCCTGCATCTAGAATGGGAATTGCCTATATCCAGGAGACCTCAATCTAAGGTAAAAACAGAGAAAATGAATCATACTTTAAAGAAAACTATAGTAAAATTAATGCAGGAAACCCACTTGAAATGGATATTGCTGCTTACTCTCCTCTAGATAAGGCTGACCCCTCAAAACAGGCCTAAGTTAAGCTTCTACAAAGATTAACAGCTTATGGGAGACCCTTCCTAGCACCTCGAGGTAGATATGGTAACATAATCATAAGTCAAGGGAACAGAGTGAAGCAACATATTAAATAAGTAAGTCAGCTACTAAGTGTGCCTCTTTTGGGTCCTAGCCCACTCCTTTAAACCAGGAGACCCAGTGTTGCTTAAAGCCCAGAGAGAACAAAGACCCAAATGACAAGTGACAGAGAGATAGAAAGGACCCTATGAAGTGCTTCTAACAAGTCACCTCAATGAAACTGTTAGGAATAAAATCTTGGGTCCACCATATAAGAGTAAAGAGGAGGGTAGGGCACCCATGCTCAGTGGGTAGGGCGCTGGTCACTTACACTGGGACTGGCAGGTTTGAGCCTGGCCCGGGCCCACCAAACAGCAATGACAACTGCAACAAAAAATAGCTGGGTGTTGTGGTGGGTGCCTATAGTTCCAACTACTTGGGAAGCTGAGGCAAGAGAATTGCTTAAGCCAAAGAGTTTGAGGTTGCTATGAGCTGTGATGTCACAGCACTCTACTGAGGGTAACACAGTGAAACTCTGTTCCAAAAAAAAAAGAGAAGAGGTCCCCAGGGGAAGAAGACCCAGCCTTTTGGCAATCTAGGGCATGTGCCCTTCCCCCGCCCCCCAGAGAGCCTCAAGCCATCTCCCTGGGTAGAGTGCCATGGCATCACATCTCACAGCAACCTCCAACTCCTCAGCTCAAGCAATTATCCTGCCTCTGCCTCCCAAGTTGTTGGGACCACAGGCACCCGCCACAACGCCCAGCTATTTTTTGGTTGCAGCCGTCATTGTTTGGTGGGCCTGGGCTGGATCTGAACCCACGAGCTGAGGTGTATGCGGCTGGCGCCTTAGCTGCTTGAGCCACGGGTGCCGAGCCTGTCTAGGGTATATGTTTAAGAGGAAGGAAAAATGAAAATCTTGATTTTTTTTTTCTGCCAACACAAACAGGGCTGTGTTATCAGCTAATTTCCTCCATTTCACCTTGTCAATCCTCCAGGTAGTAACTGTTGCTTGCATCCTTCCCCTCCCCCCAGTAATCTGTTGTATTCTTTATTTTTTTCTATTGTCAAAGCTTTATAATGGCATAAAAAAGTATAAACCTTTCATCTAAAACATTCCCCCAATTCAGTAGGAAGGAGCTTGATGACTACATTGGTGCCCCTCCTCCTATAAATATGGAAGGACAAAATTGACAGGAATACGTAACAGGGGCAATGGCTTGAAAAAAAGGGTAAAAAACATTTTCTCTCTAAAACTGCCCCCAGTGTTTTTGGGAATTAAAACTTGCATCCTTGCCTCAGGTCAGTGATCAAAAGGGACAGGAGACGGATCAAGGGAATTGTCCCCACTGAGGTCAGCAATCTCTCAAGATTGTCTTAACCAAAGATGGGAAGAATAGAAACTATCAATTATAGTTGAACAGCAATAGCCTGAAGCTGAAACCTCCCCTTGAAAAGCTCTTTATTTGTGCTCTGAGATAGGATATTTGTACTCTAAGATCCAAGTCTCCCAATCTCCTAATTGCCAGCAAATTAATAAATTTCTCTTTCCTTCTCAAACCACTTGTCCTTGTTCTTCTGATGCGGCCTCAGGGACAAGTGCTGGTAAAAATACAATATATGATTGTCCCTACTTCAAAATTACAGGAGTAAATTAGATCTGCCACTAGATCTTATCATTTAAGGCATTAAAAAAAAGTATGTGCATTTTAATTTAAAATGGTTTGATAACTATATTTTAATATATTTTGTTTTTTATATCTTAGTTTACTTTATATATTTAAAGTACTTATTTTACTTTATATATTTAGAAATATTACTCTCAGAGAAGATTCACAGGCCTCACCCCATGGCCAGAGGCTCCTGACACAAAAGTTAGCAGGTAAGAGCTATGTTTAAAGTCTTCTTGCTCCCTTTGAGTAACGGACCCCTTTAGGAAAGATATTCACAAACACCTCTGCTCTCTACCTCCTTGAAACATATTTGGGTTAAAAGCCTCTCGTTAAGGTTCAGCACCTGTGGCTCAAGTGGCTAAGGCACCAGCCACAGACACCTAAGGTGGCGGGTTCGAATCCAGCCCGGCCCGCCAAACAATAATGACGGCTGCAACCAAAAAATAGCCGGGCGTTGTGGCGGGCACCTGTAGTCCCAGCTACTTGGGAGGTGGAAGCAGGAGACTGGCTTGAGCCCAGGAGTTGGAGATTGCTGTGAGCTGTGATGCTGCGGCATTCTACCCAAGGCAACAGCTTGAGGCTCTGTCTCAAAAAACAGAACAAACAAACAAAAAAACCTCTCATTAAAATAAAAATCAAACAGTAAATGTTTGAGGTGATGAATATCCCTATTACCCTGATAGGATCATTATACACCGTGTGTTGTGTGTGTGTATGTATGTGTGTGTGTGTGTCAAAACATCATCTGTATGCCCAAAATATGTGCAACTGTATCAGTTAAAAAATTATTTTTAATCAAAATAAACATAACCTTTCCTCTTCTCACCAGGGTCTGGGAAAAAAGAATAAAACAAACAAGCAAAATAACTTTAAGGATAATATTAATAATAATCAATAATTGGCAACTATGCAGTATAATTAAACGAGACAGAGACATCTTTACTACTCAATCAGGTAATTTTCACATTTTAAGGGAATTAAATGAAAGCACTTCCTCACAGCTGAACAGAGTTCTACCAGTAAGCTGCTTAATCTTCATATAGGAAACATCTGAGTATTCTAAATTTAGAAGTGTTGGATGTTGGAAAGGTAAGAGGATACACATGCCAAACGTAATACCTCTGGCAGGTTTGGAAGAGCACCCCATAATTAAATAGATAAATACTGGAAAGATCAAGAAATCCTTCCTAGACATGTCTCATGACAGCTCTGAAAGCCTAACTAGATAATCAGGAGACACTGGCTTTTTAGGCAAAGTATAAAACCTACAAAGTTTTGGATGCTGGAGAACCAGGAAAAACAAAAAAGTGGTGGTAAGACCTGAAACTGAAAAGGTGAGTATGATAGTGTATAAAGATATTAAATGTCAAAAAAAAAAAAGATATTAGGTGTCTTTCTAAGGCACCTGACTTCATCCAGAATGCCATGATAATTAACAGAAGGGCATGAAAGAAAATCACAAGCAAAATTGTATTTTAGAATAAGCTTATACAAGCATCAGTATAAAGAATGGACCGAGCTTCCCTTACGTCAGACCCCACACTAAACACTGTAAATAACACTATCTTATTATAGTTTTCACAACAGTGAGAGAGAACTCTTATACTTGCCATTTTGCAAAGAAACTCACTAAGAGAAAATAAGTGGCATCCTCAAGTTGCACAAATTTTTTTTTTTTTGAGGCAGAGCCTCAAGCTGTTGCCCTGGGTAGAGTGCCATGGCATAGCTCATAGCAACCTCCAACTCCTGGGCTCAAGCGAGTCTCCTGCCTCCACCCCCCACAGGCGCCCACCACAACGCCTGGCTACTTTTTTTTGGTTGCAGCCATCATTGTTGTTTGGC